>CABFOV010002456.1:0-85114 GCA_902141375.1 Timema poppense
TACCACCCCCATCCCCCTCCCACAACCCACATCGTCCCATTGTTATGGTAATGTGTAATCGTATCGACATATTATTACTACTCCTATTCTCATAATTTGAGGTATTTGGTGCAGCCTTTTCAGATAATTGGTCAATTATGTATTTTCATCCATTGTAAACAATATATTCTCACAGAGGGTGTATTTTAATATATCAAAAATATCATTATTTTTAAAGTCTAATGTTAAAGAATTAACCACTCTTATCGATCACTCTATCCAGATATCTATATATCGTTGATTGGCACCCTATCATATTTTATCTTAGTTTTGATAAAATGTGGGCTAATGTTCATGAAGTGTTTGGCCTTAAAAGGAATTCATGAAGTGACTTGCGGCTTTTAAATGTCAAAATGGTTCCCCTACCATTTTATAAGCTATTGGATGCTGACTGGTAACCAGTTTATTGCTATAATTTATTTTAGTATATTTAACAGTAGTTAACAGGTGCGGGTTCAGGGGGGTCAAAAGGTCTGTTGACCTCCCTGTAAAAGTTATAAACTTAATACAAAAAACAAAATGAAAGTTTAAATTTTAGAAAGAAAATACAACACGGATAAATTATACATTTTTTTTATATCTTTACAGGCAAGCGGGTCCGCGCGTGCATTGTTCGTCCACGTTTATTCATTGTTCGAAATGACTCGCGAAAGTGTGGAAAAAATATTGGTTTTTATGTACAAATATTGGTCGAGCATAGCGAGTAACGAACATTGTTCCGCATAGAGACGGTAGACTATCACACATCAAAGAAGACTAATAATCAACTGAGAGAGGTTCATCAACGAATGCCGAATATAGAGTATGTGTGGACAGCAAGAGCGGCGGAACTGTGGGGGACACTGCCCCCTGGAAATAATTTTCTCCCTCCTCGAACAAATCCTCTCCTAGATATATTTCAAATCCTTTGATATTATCAGATATGAAGCTGAAATATGGCTTTAAATCAAACTCCAAATGAATTCTAGATGGATTCTATTGTCAAAAATCTGCCGGAGAAGACCACTTCAAATAACTACTAGATAAGAAAAATTCGGGGGAGGAAAGCTCTAAATAGCTTCCAAGGTCATCCATATTTCAAAAATATTTAGAGGAGGACAACTCCAAATAGCTTTTAGATATATAGTTATATTCCTGGTAGCTTATATAACATTTTTCCATCTCCTGTAAAAAAATAATCACATATTAAGCAACGCAAAATTTAAATTTATTTTTAACACATAATAAAACACAGTTCGTGCGAATAACGGGTAGAATTATCTATTATTCAAACACAATTAATCTGCAGATGTGAGTCGAGGTTTTCCGGCGCCCTCACCATCTATAATCCAGCCTCGACCAAGATATATAGCATCAGACTAGAAGTGTACGTTTTTACACCCAGAAGAACAAGAAGGGTTTCAGATCTTCTCAGCTAGGATCAAAATAAAGAAGGTCCTTTCAAGTTAGAATATACTGAGAAAACGTGAGCGCTCAACAGACCCACAACTTCGAACTATATAGTCTTTGTGGCATGCAAATTCATTTGCGAGCGACAATATCGTTGAGAGATATTCTCTATGGCCTTGAGCTGGTATTTCAACATTGAAACTGATTGTAATGGTCTGAATCGGTTATTTTTAAATAGAGCTAACCTGATATCCATTATTAACACATTTATCCCAGTAAATATGGGCACGCAAATAAAGTTGTCGGTCTCGTTTTAACCTATCAGGTTTTTAATTCCTGCCGGGTGTACTGAGACTGATTTTCCATAGATTGTTTTTCAATCATCTCTGCCCGCAAATATGGCTATATCTGTTTTCAATTTTACCTTCTTGATTTTCACACTACTATTGCAAATAGATTAAGATATTCTTAATAAGAATTAAGAACGAATCGAAAAATCAGCTTAAGTGTCACACATAGCACCACCAACCCGCACACATCTCCGAATTTTTAATTAAATGGCAAAGTTTTTTATATTTGTTATGGATATTTAAAAAAGTATGACTAACATAATCTACCCTAATTTTCTTACAAATGAGCATATCTGGCATATAGAATAAGTTTCTAGATCTTCTTGCACGTATTCATACCTCGATTCAGGTTACCCGGAACTGTCACTTTTGATAGATATTATCACCACCCATAAAATAATACTAATAATTTAATAAAATGTTATCAATGTTGGCCAAAAGTAGTTTGAATTTTCTAAAAGGTGCTCTAAATGCCTATTTATGAGAAAATTAAGATTCAACTAAAGTATACTTATTAATTAAATATAAGCTGAAAGTAAATCAATTATTTAAATTATAATACAAATGAGCTCATATATGCTTTTATATTATCAAATTAATGGTGTTAATTTAGTTCTCACAGACCCTTAAAGGGGGTCCACGTATATATCCAAAAAAATTAATACGGTAGAGACCCACCTCAGTAGCGTAGTTAGCTAACGCGTTAGTCATGATGTGTTAGACTTCTGAGGACGGGGAGTTCGAGGTTCGAATCTCGGTCGGGTGAACTTTGGGTGTTTTTTCCTCAATGGTTTCCCACGATCCCTCCACTAAATTCCTCTAAATTCAACATTCCAAATACCTAACCCTTTAGCGTGATTAGTACTTGAGCGTATAATCCGAACGGCTAGTTAGATGTGGTTCTAAATAATAATAAGGTAGAGCTTCTTACTTTTACTACAGTTTAATATAAATGCCTTTAACCAAATAATAGTTGATTATAATTTTAAAATTTACCTTCTATATGCAACTTGTAGAGCTTCCGATTGTAAATTTATCCCTTCCAACATTGGAAATACTTTTTTTGTGTGTGTCTACATTCAAACATGAATTGGGAAACAAAGGACATTTCTTGGTACGAGTCTAGTTGTAGGGTCCAAGAAAAGTAGGCAAATATTTTTGCTATAATTTGTAAAATCTTATTTTATGAATCAACAAACGAAAATATCAGCTTAGATAAAAGGACAAAAATTGTCAGAAATGAATTCGGCAGATTATTTGGGCTGAATACTTGAATTGCCGCCATCTTCTCTTTCAACACACCTTCTCATGCAAATCATTATTTGGTAACTGTGGAAATTATGAAACCATTTACAAAATTTGAGTAGCACCGCATTACTAGTAAGTACAGTGTTGAGTTCATGGGCACACCCAGGATTTTGAGCTGACCTGGGGTGGGTCTTTTACATAATAATTTTCATAATTCATACATTATATATTTAAATTACTGTAATATTTGGAAATTTGATTTTAAGTAGGGGGATAAGAAAGATAGAGAATGAGTGATGCCCCTTAAAAAGTGGGGCTCTGAGGGTTTCTCTACCGGGAAGATTTTTATTTCAAAGGATGCAAATGGTAATCTTTAAGCTAATTTGTAGCAAAATTGGATCATCGGCCTAACCTCTGTCATTGTGTACGCCACTGGTTAACAGGTCTATGTGTACACATTCTTCTTCACATCCAGAATTTGCAGTTGGTGGGGGTGGGGGGGGAGGGGGTATATATTAAAATCAACTGCCCCTTCCCCTCTTCCTGATACAATGTTGTCTACATAATTGCTCTAAAATAATAATTTCAATTATTTACCCACTTCAAAACTTTACTTACAAAGACTAAATACTTTAATCATTTCTAGAAAATATTACTGTACCACAGATCCAGTCTTCATTTAAATGCAAATGTACAGTAAAGTTAAAAATCAACAAAATGAAATATTCCTTGGAAAAGCTCTAATTACTGCACAAAATTAGTCTATTTTATATTAAATATAATTAAACAAAATATAATTGATTAGTTGACGGAACATAATGCTAATAATGTTTTTGTAATATCTTTAATTTTCTGGGGGAGACCTTCATCTGGAGGCGTCAGCCCCCCTCCTCGTTAGTGCGTTGAGTGTAGTGAAAGGTGTTGTGTTGTGTCGGTGTGTGGTTTTGGAGAATGATTTCAGTATTATATTATTATTATTATTATTATTATTATTATTATTAGCACCGCGTCTTACTACCCGTTCGGGCTATACGCACTTACGCTAATGTGTAATGGTTGGGTGATTGTGAGATGAAATGAAGGACCTACAGTTTAACGTGGAATCCGAACCACGGTGGAGGCCTGGCATTCCCCATATTCACAAGATGTCTTGTCAGAGGTGAAGGAAGGGTTTTCAGTATTATAATACTAGTGGCTTGTTGGTTGTTGCTAATGTAATAAATATTAGTGCTAGTTAAATAATTCTATAAACATGACGAGCCTTACAAACGTAAATATACGCTTAATGCAGAACCACCATCACAGGATCAAAAGAGGTGAGATGTTTTTTGATTAGTTCTCACCGCCCCTCCCCCTCCCCCTTTACTTAAATTTCATTACCAGTTCTGTTATTCTTACTTGTACTAATTACGCTTTTGTTGTATGAATTTGATGGTTTTACCTGTGAGGTCCGGTGAGTCGTGATCTCAATATAGACCAAGGAGTATCAAATCTATCTCACGCGTGCCACCCGGTGAGACGCGAAAACGATTTGGGCGGTACTGCGACAAGGACAACATTAAACATTGTCATATTCTGAAAATTGAAAAATGACACCTGGACACGGGAATCGAACCCGTGTCCAGGTGTCATTTTTCAATTTTCAGAATAATGATTTCTAAAAGGTGAATGCCTCACTAAAATGCATTAACAATAGTTTCGGCTATTTGTTTCATTAAACATTGTATAAAATTTTCCCAAAAGGGTTATTATTTTTTTGAAGTCAATAAAATTTTGACATTCATGTCATGTCACACAGTAATTTTTGAAGTCAACGGTTAAAAATCGTCTTGTCTCGTACTTAAGTGAATCTTTTGTGCTGTTGAAGACAACACGGTTTGAACAGAAAATATAATATGTGACTATCAAAATGCAATAAGTCAGACTAATATTGGGTCTGCTGAGGGTAGTTTTTCTTAAAGGGCTTTCCTCACACTCCTACATTAAATGTTAACGTGTAATTGAATATGTGTGTGTGTGTGTGTGTTTATATATCACGTTTGTGATTATGTAATTTATGTACAAACACAATAAACATAAATCCTAATATATAATCACAATCAAACTTATATAATAGCCTATCAATATTTATATGCACACAATTCAACTTTTAGATTTAATGTTATTTTTCTATCCATAGTGATTAGATACAACTTTTTCCCGTAACAATTAATCAATAAATAATCATTCATATTTTAGATCTAATGTTATTTTTATCTCCATAGTGAACAAATACAGCTTTTTCCCGTAATAATTAATTAATACTTAATCATTCATCTTCTAGATTTAATGTTATTTTTCTCTCCATAGTGAATAAATACAACTTTTTCCCGTAACAATTAATTAATACTTAATCATTAATCTTCTAGATTTAATGTTATTTTTCTCTCCATAGTGAATAAATACAACTTTTTCCCGTAACAATTAATTAATACTTAATCATTAATCTTCTACATTTAATGTTATTTTTCTCTCCATAATGAATAAATACAACTTTTTCCCGTAACAATTAATTGATACTTAATCATTAATCTTATAGATTTAATGTTATTTTTCTCTCCATAGTAAATAAATATAAATTTTTCCCGTAACAATTAATTAATAATTAAATTATATATTCTTAATAAAATTATAACATTTAAAAAATTTCAAACAGAGCTCTAAATAATTCATGTTGACCTGATAATTTGTTATAAGGGTGGTATTTCCTAAATGCTTTTTCCGTCCCCCTCCACGAACATTTGGGTACACTTGCTATAAAATTAACCTTTCTCATCCCAAACACCTTTGAGTAATTAATACATAAGCATATAACACAAACGAGTAGTAAAAAGCATTACTAAAAGAAATGTATCCAAAATAATGTACACTATCACTCTATCTTCCCAGTGGAATCCCCCTGGAAAATTTCCATTATGCGTCCTTGGATACCACACAGGTTAGCTGAAGTGTAAGTGTAAATTCATATTTCAGCATAAAAAATAGCAAAGATAGCGAATAGTGACGTCACATCAGGAAACGATACCACTTATAAACATACATTGTTTTCCTCCTAAATATTTTCAATCAGTAAGTTACAGAATATTTTAAAATACCTCATTAGATGACTCATGCTTACTTACTTTCAAATATAAATAGTGGTTCAATGTTACTACACATACCTATTAAAGTTGTGGAAGTAGTCATTATGTTCTGATTTTAACAAGTTAAGAGATTTTTAAAACGGAAATGATGGTAAGCAATCTAGCAGTAATGATTTATATAAGAATATCTCTGTACACACGATAAAGTAGATTAGCTAATTAAACCGAATATAACTTGAGATTTTAAGATTGGAATCTAAGGAACATGAGAAAAGGCTAGTGATTTTGCAGTTATTATAGTAAAACATTCTTAAGCCAAAATAGATAAAATATTACTTCGTAAAACCATAGACTTCAATTTACTTCACATGTTAATACCAACAGTTCTTTAATATCTGTCATGAGCATAGCGGCATTAGACGACAGACCTCTTAAATGAAGAGAAAGATTGTCTTTTAATTCCAGCACACACTTGACATATTATAATAGAAAGAGCTGTTCAGGTCACAATGTTAGGAAAATTAAAATATGTTTGTGTATTGAGGTAGTATTTGATTTATTATCTAAAACGAGTTTATATATAAAAACTGCAAAAACTTTAACCTTTTCTCGCATTCTATATCTCCTATATTAAAATTCAAACGTACATTCTTACATCTAAAATGGAAAAACCCTTTATATTTGTTTTATAAAAAAGTTTGGGATTACATTTCACCTTTCAGCTACTACTCTCTAAATTGTGCTGTTTAAATTATTGGCATTTATAATCAAGATAGCCTTACCCCTTTTGACAAACTGACTTGCTTGTTATTCTTATTGCTTCTGATAAAGTCTAAATTATTTTGATTCGTTTTGCAAAGAAAAAAGATTATGGGTCCAACTAAAAATATTATTTTATCTTTAAGTATTTAGGTTTTACCTAAGTGTGTAGACACACATAGATGTTCGTATGTACAGACATATGGCGAAATACAGAGCGTCTTTCATAAACTAGTGTTGATACATAAAAATCACTTTAACGCAAAATAGACCAGGCATCAGGTATTTTTAATCGGAGAAAAATCCCAGAAAGCTGAAAAATGTTGTAATCTCTTTATTTTGGGGGTCTAATTAGCATACTAAGTTTTCCCCCTCGTGCGAGGTCTAAGCCCACCACAACAATGAAAAAAAAACACGCAAAAATTATATTTACTCTCAATATCTCGTATTAAGTTATTTTTACAGTAAAAATAATCATTACCATAACTTAATAGAATCAAATTTTCTATAAAAATGTTCCTAGCCATTTTATCTTACGATGTATAGTTTCGAAGCTATAGCCATAGCCAGGTCTGCATTCACTCCAACAATGAAAAAAAAAACATGCTAAAATTATATTTTCTTTCAATATCTCCTTTTAGGTTAGTTTTACAGCAAAAATAGTTATAACCACAACTAAACAGAACTCAATTTTATATAAAAGTTTTCCTTAGCATATTTGTCGTGCGATGGTTAGTTTCGAAACTTTTTCCATGAGAGGCGTAGCACCTTCGTGCGTATTATTGTTTTACCATGTCGTATCTCGCTTCCTAGTTCCTACGTTACATTATATTTAACTGTAATGTTTCAAAAATTAACCAATGCACTTATTAAATATTTCTGGCTTGGTATGCCAGATAATAATTTATATGAGTAATATCTAGTTTACCCGCCTCGGTGGCGTAGTTGGCTAACGCGCTTGTCGTGTTGAGCTCGACTGCTGAGGACGGGGAGATCAAGGTTCGAATCTCGGTCGGGTGAACTGGGGGTGGTTTTTCCTAAATGGTTTTCCACTCTCCCTCCACGCAAATGCAGGTTCACTTCCTCTAATTCAACCTTCCCAATTCCTAATCCATTAGAGTAATTAGTTCTTAAAGCGTATAACCAGAACGGATAGTAAGACGCGGTGCTAAATTAATTAATATCTAGTCTTTATACTCGTTTCTACACAACCAGCTTTCTGTGATTTTTTTTTCCGATTTATTAAATTTTTGCCGTGACGCCTGGCCTGAAAATCTCTAGACCAAATTTTGTCAGTAGTTTCTAAAAATATAAATTATTAAAACTTTATATTAATTAGAAGAGTAAAAGTGGAACTTGAATAGTTGTTATTTTAAATTTCACCATGGATATCCAGTAATGCAGAGAAATTGAGTATGGTTTATAATTTGGAAAGTACCTTAATTAGTAAATAATTGTGTATATAACTTATTAGTATAATATAACTTTGCATTAATTTACTATTAATAATTTTGTTTAATTTTACTTTATCTTTACCGTACTGGTAGTTAAAGTATTGCGATAGTAAAAAAAAAATCCAACTCACGATTTTAATGAATTTCGACGTTTCATGAGAACCCTAACAGGAAAAAGTTTGTTATTTTCATTTAAGTATGTCTGTACCAATTGGATTGAAACTTGGTATCTAGGGTTTTAATAGGGTTGCCCCGAAGGGTTTTTGGAATTGGATATCAATCCCTCAAATTAAGGATGGTTTCCTTAATGGTGAAAAGAGAAAACATCGATTTAATCAAAATTGGCTCTAACAATTTTGAATAAAATAAATTTCCATAATTTTATCATTATTTCAAAGAAAATGGTTACCCTCAATTTTTCGTCACAATGACTTTAAGGGTTTTGGTTTGAAGCGTATTTTTTTTTTATCATATCTTCGTAATTCTTAGAAATATGAAACCACTTATTATCGAAAAAATTGTAGTCTATTTCTAAAAAACATATTTTATTTGAAACATATTTTTTATAAAACCAATAACTTTCAATTTATACCTATATATACACTTTCCGATATTAAGGTAAAGTTCTGCGACCGTAAAAAAAACAACCTAAAATTAAGAGAAGATTAATAAAGGACAAAAAGACAAAAAAAAAAAGATTTTCTCATAATCGGCTTTGTAGATTTTGATTAAAATTCGTATCTAGGCATTGGTTAAGATCATAAATAAAATGTTTATTTTCCCCCCCATCAAAGTGACTTTTAGGGTACCTTACAGAAGCGAAAATTTCCAAATCTCCGCAACTATTTGAGATACTAACTAACTTAACATTGACAAATTGTAGTACTACTGAAAATAAAAAGCTTTAATTTGAAGTATATCTTTATAAAACCAATCGTTTCTGAGATATTGGCCAATATATTAACACAATTTTTTGAGCTTTAGTTGTACAGTTATACATACTACTTAAGTTTAAACACAATAATTCTCTAGTGCCATAGTGTAAGTAATTAAGTATATCTCTCAAAAAGTTTATGATATTTTTCCTTTAAGCTCTTAAGGGATATGTTTGTACAGCAATGATCTATCTCTATAATTTTAGACTCAATAGTCAATATCTACCTTTTTTATTGGTCAAAATTTATAAATGAGGAATTTATGAGCAATGCGATTGCATCCTCTAGTAAAATTTTGAAAATTTCAACCAGAATTTGAAATTTTATTAAGAAGTGCTGTTTCTTATGGGCCCAGTATCGATTTTTTTTGTTCTAAATATACAAATGAGGACTTTAATTCTTTAAAAATAAAATTATACAACTTAAAACCGGGAATCAAAAAATGTTTATGTGAGTATAACGCCATTATTGCTCGGGTTTGTTAGTGTATATTATTTCGTTTCACATACATTACGAGTCTTGAGAAAATATCTCCACTTTTAAACAATGGAGTGAGAAAGTCCGTACAAAGTTTCGTACCATTTATTTATTTACTAAAGGTGTAAAAAAAATGTTTAACTTAATATCTTCATCCCAAAGAACAAGTTATCTATTTAGTACTGTTTAGTGCTGTGTATCCAATAACAGGTTATTTATAAAAAAAAAATACGTTAAGGTCATTTTTAAGAAACATCATTCTCTATTTTGATGTTAGATTAAAGTCATGTTTATTTATATTTCCATGAATATCCTTCTAGTTTTTATACTATTTTGTATTCTGTTTATTAAATATGATATAAACATCCAAAATTAAAGGTAATTGTAAAACCGACTTGTTCTATATCAACATACTTGTAGATTGGTGTGCATGCACACTAAATTCCACTCATCTATTTGGTTTTCAGGTTACGGGTATTTCATGACTCTTAATTATACCTGGGTATAATGGGGGTAGTTTTCCCTAAATATGTCCACCCTTTCATTCTACTCAAATGCAGGTACATTTTATTATTCCTCATTTCACTTTCCTCAACACTTATAAAACTTACTTATAAGCATGAGTAAGTGTACAGCACGGATGAGTAGTAATATTTGTAGGAAAAATAAGCTTAATCCAAGAAGTAAGAATGTTTATAGAATGTTCGCTTACATTAGCGGGGAGTGAGGATGGAAACCACATTGCTACTTCATGTTGAAAACCACCCCTACTGTACCCAGCCGAGGTTAAAATATTGACGTCCCCATGAATCCATCAGTTTATTTCAAACATGATGGATTAGATTGTAAAGCTCCCAGTGAGGGTTTTTGGCACCTATTTTTTGTCACAGCATCTCAATTTCCATTTGTATTATGCGCACAAGCATATTGGTAGTTTGGTAGGGGATGAGGAAGGTAAAAATCTATAGGCCAAATGTATCCGTATTTTCTTGAAGGAAGAGTGAGAAACAAGTTAGGATAAACCAACTTCAGTACACGCAGTCGGAATTCCAACCATAACTTCCCCATTAACGGCAAACCAGACTAAATTAGTTTGACATATACATTTGGGACATACCAGTGCGAGTCATTGGTGTGTATTAAATAAATATTGTATTTCTTATCGATTCGTCGCAGAGAATCGGCTTAAAGTAGGTATTTAGTGAACGTGAGCTAAGAGCAGTATTTTTTTAGTTTTTGTATTAATTCTTTTTTTTTGTCAAAATAAATAAAATATTTTTCCTGTAGATTTAGCTTTATTTACATGTTAATATAAACAGTTCTGTGTTATCAATAAAGTGTATCCTGAACTGTGATGACAACTTTTTATCTTAATTTAAATAGTTATCGTGAGCATGGTACTGAATACGGCTCTATCTCATCTTGCTCCATCATCTCCTTTAGTATTTCCTCAACCTCAACTCTCGTAGACATGGGTAGGCGTCTTGGAGGTTGTTTGATAGGTGACATATCTCTCGTTTCAATATTGTGGCAAATCACGTCAGTTCTGCCAAAATCACTAGGCCCGCAAGTAAACGCAAACTTATTCTCAAATAGAAGCTGAACAAGATTTTTTTAAGGGATTCATATTTTCTAAAGCGCACTCAACCAACTCTCGTAAGGGCCTCGGTGTATTGCTTAAGGTAGGAGTTTTTTGATCGGTTGAACATATACTCAGCATTATTTGAAATACTTGGTAGAATCTCCCAACAATAGTTCTTTACTTGACTTCTCATGGCTTGTCAGATAGGTTTGTCATCCTTAGTAGAATGCTCCTATTCTTGTTTGCAAAAGTGTTCTTGCTGTTATTACATTTAATGGTAGTTTGTTAATACCGTTTGCTGGCTACACTATTACAAATTGCTGACCATAATCTTCCCTACACTTTTCTGGAACAAGGACTTCCCTGCCCACAGAGAGGATTGTCGTTCCTTAGAGACCACTGTAAAATTGTCTGGAGAGGTCACACATCGTTGAGATACAATTTCAACCTTTATTTCCGGTGTCCCTATAAACCCTATACCAACAGCTATACAGCAGCCAAATTTGCGCAGGAAGTCCAAACCAAGAATACCCTCATCTTTAATTTTGGTAAAGTACACAGGATGTTCTACTTGCAAGTATACATCCTTGAAGAGTGTTATCTGTTTGTTGTTTAGGATTAAATGACCAAGTGATATTAGGTCGGACCTATGTGACGTTGTAGCTCGTGTCCACAACCATCTGGCATGCTGTTCCATCGAAAATTCCCTCCACCAGAAGAGCCTCATATTCACCTTCAAGCGATCGCACATTGAAGATAGCCGTGGGAGATTCAGCTGGTCTTCGCTCTTTCAGACTAGATTTCTGTAGTTTTCCGAGCGATTCTTGTTCCAATATCCACTCTGCTTACTGCTCATCTTTTATTTACACTGGGAGTGGAGATGACCAACTTTAAAGGATGCAACACTCAATTTGGATCTTCTTACGAGAATCAGAACAAAGCGGAGCGTTTTAAACCTTATAAATCGATTTAACATTTTTTTTACTATATTTTTGAGTTCCTCCAGGAAGTGTTGTTGGTCCGGACATATTCCAACGTCAACACCTCTTTCCTCCAGACGTGCGTTTCATACTACACGCCTCGTGGACTTTGCAGCAACTTTGGCTTGCTCCACTTCAAATGCTTTGGCCAAGCTTTTTCGAATAATTCGAAGTCCTGCAACTCTGACCGTCTGTTTTATTTCAATGTCTCAAATGGTGTCCAGGAACGCACCAACGGCAATGACGTGATGCGTCTCAGTAGGAAAACCTTAAAGGGCCAGCTGTGACACTCTTTCGACATTAGATGCCAATTCTCTCAGGGACTTGCCAGATTTTTGATCTCTGTTTTTCAACTGAATGTGATAAAGAGGCTAAAGATATTTGTGACCAAAACACAGCTCAAATGTTGGCGTCAAGGCGTCATAGTCCGATTGGGTGGGCTCCAAATGTTTTTGTAAATCCACCAAAACAGGGCCCCGAAGCATTTATGCCAAATATTGGGCTTTTTGTGTAATCTCCCAACCTTTAATATTAGCCACAGTTTCAAATTGTTGATACTCACATTAGGTACCTTGTTCATCATATGGATATGGTTTAACCATGGTACAAGATCATACCCCAGTACTAAGTTCAGAACTGCATGGGAATCGAACGAGATTACCTCCACTTGGGGTTGGCAAACTTCTGAATCACTGATCCATCTCGTCCTGTAGTTGTCCAAATTTAGATTACATCCCATTCTTGACGCTGTCCATTTCTCTTTGCAATATCGTATACTGTGTTTACCAACAATCAATGAAATCTCTGATTTCAATTCTTATTTTATTGTGTTCAACGATATGTCCTTTCCCGCCATTTTGTTGTTCAAAGACGTAATTTTCGACGTGATGGTCAACATATCGTTGTTTTGTACTGCCATGGGCTTAATAAGAGCTGTTAAACCCTAAATGTACGCGATTCTTTTTTTTATTGTTATCATAAATAAAACACACCAGTAATATCCCACTTCTGACACCAATATAAAGACGGGTTCGCGAGCAACCTTTCGGCCCGTGGGCCGTTCACACGTCACCATGTTAGCCGCGAGTTCTTTTGAATATGTTGGGGCACGTTGATGATTAACACGAATTAGAAAACGCACAAATCACTCAAGGTTTTGATTATTAGAAACACCACATAAAAGCATACACAGAATTAACGATACAGCTACACAATTCACCAAATCAAGCAATAAAAGTAATAGTTTGCAATTGAATAAATAACAAGTGAATGCAAAGTAAATAAAATTACCCTGAGTAAGATTATAACTAAACGGTTCACTGTGTTAGGTAAGTAAATTAATTGTCTGTCAATTAATAAAAATGAAAACAATAAATATAATTACATTAATTAAATAAACAGATTATTGATATAAATATTAAATAATTAATTAAATGTCCAAATATCAGTTTATTATAATATTCGTTCACGGTACCATTTACATTCAATGTCCAAGACACTCATGGCATCCCGCCACTGTTCCCTTCGTCGTGCACATCAAACTGACACGTGTCACACAAACACTAAACTCACTGATCTACTCTGGGACTCACTGGTTGGTAAACCAGAACTGAGAAAATCTGGCTATCACTAACTGTATATATATATATATATATAAAGAACCCGGGGTCTTCCAGATGTGTGACTTTCCCTCCCTCCTGTCAGCTCTAATCCCTCAGCCAAGTGAGACTGCCACTGCATACTTAATAAACAAGGAGGGATATAGAGAGAACAGGTAGCGAAGTTAGAGTAGACAATGAGAAATGCACTGGTCCCACTGTCTGACACTAATTTCTTTACACTCCAAAACTTAATCTATCATAGAGTGGGTATAAATCTAATAACGAAAATTTCCCGACTTTTCTCCTACACAAAAATTCAAATTCACCAGACTAAAAACCATATTGAGATTTATAAGTATAGCTACTAAAATACCAGTACTAAATTCGTTATGAATAAACTATATTAGAAATCCATTAAAAAATAAATTTATGTACAGTACATTGGCTTTCACACCCTAATAGCACAATCTTTTTTCAGGTGGGTAGATCCTTTTACATCACCTCCTTGGTGGTGTTTTATAGTGCATTTTGTGGACTCATCTCCTGTCAAGCTGATAGCAACAGTACCATTGTGGATACAGGTGTGTCATCGTCTGCAAATGTAACACCAGCTACATCAGTCGTAGATGAAACACCAACTCCAGGTGAAACATCAGCTACGGATGAAACACCAACTCCAGGTGAAACACCAGCTACAGATGATACATCAGCTACAGATGATACATCAGTTACAGATGATACATCAGCTACATATGATACATCAGATACAGATGATACATCAGTTACAGATTTAACATCTTTTACGGATTTATTGATCGCCATAGATAGAATTCTAGCACCTATCAGAAGAATCAAACCTTGCAAATGTAGACCATGTCCTCGTCCACCTTTTCCAATAGATGAGTCTGATGGTCCTCGCCCAAGAATTTCCTCTTTCTCCAGGGAGAGATTTGACGATTCCTCTTCGCAAGAAGAAGAAGAAGAAGACGAAGAAGAAGACGAAGAAGAAGAGGGTGACAACCACCAAATGATGTATCAACAGTTTTTAGAATAATTTTCCTTCCATCCGTTTTTGAGCCATGAAGATCGTGTCAATGTTATTGTTACTGTATTATATGAGGAACCTATCGATATCTTATTACATTTGCAACACCATCTAGATAAATACATTATTAACAACTAAATAATTTTTTAGGAATGAATTGGCGTTTGGATTTAAAATGTATCCAATTAAAAATGTACATTAACTTTTTCAGTTTCTTTCAGTAGGAATATTAATTTTTAAGTGATATAACATAAATAAAAGACATATATAATATATATTTCAAAGCTTTATAAATTAGCCCTTAAATCTTAATAATAGCTATAATTTTTTAGCAAGATATTTTTATAGCTTTTGGGAACAACAGTACTGAAACTACTATACTTAACATTTTAAGATAAAATTCAGGATATTTTAAACTGGTAAAATAGAAGATTAGAAGAGGTTAATATCCTGAAACTTGGAATGTATATTAATACTTGCTACCGGTTATATTATTATTAATACACATTCGTAGTTATATATATATACATATTAGAAAATATATTTTAATATTTTATCATATTGCACAAAAATATATCAATAAAACAAGAGGAAAATAAAAGTATATGTTATTTATTGTAATCCCAAAATCATACTCCAATTGTTTATCATACCAAGCTGGTTGTCAGCACCTTGAGTTGGTGGAGTAGAAAACGAACCACTACTAAATAAAACAACACATATTTTTAGTTAATAATATTGAAAACCTGTTTGAAAATGTCTTATGGCTTATGTGTAAAACTAAGAAAAATAAAAAAGACATCTCACCCTTAATTCATATATAAATTTTATATTTTCTAGATTTATAGGTTTTAAAGTTATCTGCACTGTTATTCATGCAGTCTATGGTGTTAAGATTACAATATATATGAAACTATAAATAAACATATGAAGCGTGTTTCTCCCAGTATCCATAAGCTACCATACAAAGTTTCCTAAATGTATGTTCCTAGGTCCTTGAACTACCCATACCCTTGGCAGAAGTATAAGCAGATTAGCATGCTCTGATGCTCCTTGAAGGGGAGAACATGATCAAATTCCAGAACGTACCGACCAATTGGTCACACCGTGTGGTTTTCGGAAATTAAAACAAACAGATTGTTGCATTACGTAAAGGTTTTGAAACAAAGAAAATACATATTATTATTATTATTATTATTATTAATACTAGTGGGAGAAAAATTATATTGGCGAACCGATTAAGGGTTTTTAGAGCTATGTGTAGAGACACTACTCCATGGAGGACTGGGTGAGAGTCTCTCAAACCACTGTTTAACACTTTTCCGAACAGGGCTTTGGGACGTCGGTGACACCCTCCAGGGTCAATGACGTAATTTCCGATCCCCTGTATAAGAAGATTGGTGACATTGGGAAGTCTGTCGTAGAAAGATTGAACCAACTTCCGGAATTGGTTACGTTGCAGAGTCACATTGTGAACGTACTAAGGTAAGTCCACAATGATCCTTCAACACCTGCTTTGGAATGCCTGCATCCTACTCATATACTTGTCCTCCGGGTGGCCCCAAGTCAGACATGTATATTTGGGGATAGGCTTGAGTAGTTGCTTGTACAGTGTTAGACCGTTCCTTGTAGACAGGGCACTAAACCTTTTAAGCAATAGACTTAGGATTCCCAGCCTTTGCCTCGCCTTGTTCAGTCTCTTAGTACAGTGTAGTCAAAAGGTCATTTTGGTGTCCAGTGTATGTCCCAGGTGCCTAGAATTGTTCGCCCATCTGATCTGCTCTCCAAACAACGGGAGTGGGGCCAGCCTGTAGAACATTCTTTTCCATGTAAAAAGCCCTGCACTGCTCTTCTCCACGTTAATATTTGTCATCTTGATGGCCAGCCACCCCTCCAACAGCGTCAGGTGCGTCTGGGGTCTCCTATCCCCTATCTGCCCTTACCACAACTCCACTACTAGAGCCGTGTCATCCGAAGGCAGTGCCAACTTGGTGTCTGGGAATTTAGGAATGTCGTTCACGTACAGACTGAAGAGTACCGGGCCCACGAAGGAACCCTATGGCCCTCCATCCCGGATGCTTCTGACTTGGAAAGTGGCGTTCCCAAAGGACGTGGAGAAGTTACGGTGGAATAGTACCCTTGGCCACGTGGATTAAGACTCCATTTCACGACACGATGGACTCGAAGTTAAAGGTTATGAAAAAAAAAATCATCTCAGGGGGTGTGGAGCTTAAATTCTGTAAACTGCTAGGGAAAGAGTAAAAGCGGTTTAGGTGAGGGGTCCATGAGTGTCAATCATTCCCTAGCTCGCCCCCTTTGACCAAGTTAGGTGAGGAAGGTAGCCAGCCAGGTATTTATGAGTCATTATCTCCCCCAAGTTAAGGAAGAAAAGACAGAAATAGCTTGATCTCAAGAGCAGATAAACTTCTTGAGTTCCAACTTACAATGTTCAGACCACTCTGGATGTTATAGTTTAAATGTTGCATCTAATCTGTTTTGTAGGTACCTAACACAATTAACAAAATTTTACTTTAATTATATACTTTTTACGTTAAGGTTTTAATTATCGAACACATTTTACAAGAATTGCTGATATATGAAAATATTTTTGATTGTTAATACCCGCTTCACTGGCCACATGGTTTAAGGCGTCAATCTTGCAATAGATTAGACTGCCAATGCGGTGAGGTTGGGCCTCGATTCCTGTCAGGTGTACTGAGCGTGGTTTATCCTAAATGATTTTCCACTCTCCCTCTCACACATTGGAGTAATTTAGTGCACTCAATAGGACTATAATTTGAATGAACATTGTGCGAACAAAATCAATATCCCTATTAATAAAGTAACATAGATAAAAAAAAGACTATCGTCTGAAAACATCGATGTTATAGAACCAATAACATTGGTAATATTTTTCAAACCAATTGAAACTGTAACTGAAGTGTATTTGTAATAAATGAATATGAAACTCATCTATCAATTAAAAAGAAAGTATTAAAAATAATAACAAAAATGTACTATTTTTAAAACAAACATACACGCCTCGGTGGCGTAGATGGCTAACGCGCTAGTAGTGTTGAGCTCGACTGCTGAGAACGGGGAGATTGAGGTTCGAATATTGGTCAGGTGAACTGGGGGGGGGGGNAAATGTGGATTCACTTCCTCTAAATTCAACCTTCCAAATTCCTAATCCATTAGCGTAATTAGTACTTAAAGCGTATAACACGAACGGGTAGTAAGACGCGGTGCTAAATAATAATAATAATATTAATAATAATAAAACAAACACATAAACATATTGCTATCTCGGACATCGCTACAAAACATTGGTGGTTGAAAATCATCTATGAGGAAAACATCGAACCTTCAACATCCCTGCTAGACTGCACTATAACCATTTCCCTTTTTCCGTGTTAGGTGGATCCCACCAGTAGATCTCGTTGTAAATGAGCCAACTCTTTGGGTAAAATGCTACACTGGTAAAAGGCTACACTAGTTAATGCACTAATAAAAATTTTGATAGAATTTACCATTTTTACGAGTGGTTTTTTTTAGCACCGCATCTACTACCCGTACGGGTTATTCACCTATGGCTAAATTTCAAACCCCCTGATAATATAAAATATTAAGCTTAAAGATTGCCTTAAATAAAATTCCACATAATTTCTAGCTGCATTAAAATTTCAAACAATGTCTGAAGAAGACGAATCCAAATAGCTTCTAGAGTCGTGTAACTGTAAGATAAAAATCAGTCGAGGAGCACTCTAAATATCTTCTAGGGTAATTTAAATAAATAAAAAGAGCTAGATGAGGACCACTCCATATGAGTTTATATTTTTGTAATTTTAAATAATTTTCTTGCAATAAGCACTACTAACAGTTTTTGAAGGCCTTTAATTTTATTAAACTGGACAGTAGAAGATCACTTCAAACATTTGCTAGAGGCATCTACTTAAAAAGATCCTTAAGAGGGCCATTTCAAATAGCTTCCAAGCAAATCCAATTTTCAAAAAATTGCCGAGCAATGACCACATCAAATATATTTTAAAGTCATCTCATTTTCGAGGGAAGTTCTGGTGAGGGGCAATCTAAATACATTCTAGAAACAACCAAATTTAAAAAAAACATTTCAGGGGGAAGACCCCTTAACTTAGCTTTTAGAAAATCTAAATTAAAAAAAAACTCTGAGTGAGGACTTTTTAAATTAGCATGAGGCATCAATATTTTAAAAACTTCCTGAAGGAGAATACTTCAAGTAGCTTCTTGGAGAATCAAAATTAAAAAAAAAAATTGGAGAGAGGATTACTATAAACATCTTAAAAAAAAGTATAATTTCCGAAAATTTAGGTAAGGTCCACTTCAAATTAGTAACAGCGAAAGCGGAGAGGGAGGTATAGGTACGGTGACCATAATAATTTTTAGAAAAAACAAGACATTAAAATATATCACATATACGAGTAGTATGATATGAGGTTATGGTGTGCGACACGTGCGTGTATAACTTATGTATAAAGAAGATAGAATAAAAATAACAGAGAGAGAGAAAGAAAAATGGTTTAGAGATAAAACTACTTATTGAAATTCACTTTTGAATACTAGTTTAAGAGAGCGAATTATATAAAGTCAAATTTATATACATCAAGTATTAGATTAGCTTTTATTATTTTTTACATAGCCTTATTGCAAATAAAATATGTGTCTAAAACTTCTAAAAAAAATTAACTTGCAAAAATAAATATTTTAGGCCTAATCACTTGTACAAAACCTTGGTAAATAGAACTACAGTACTTAAAAAAATACAATAAAGAAAAATAGCATTTCAAAATACCAATTTAGGAACTAAATGTGCCAGATTTTGCTTAATAATAATAACAACAACATCAATATTTATTTGAGTTATGTATTACTTTTAGAAGCTATTCTTTTTTATATTTCAGGTGTTGGAACATTTACATACAGGTTTCGTCAAAATGGTGTTGACCTGTATTACAGCCTTTAATGTCCCAATACTCATTTGTGTTTTTTTAACTCCCCCAGTAGTATTTATTATATAAAAAAGTATCTCAACTGAAGCACTCATGGCAGGTAGGCAAAGTATATACTCACATAGCAACTGCAGGTTTTCAAGAGGTTGAAGCTTGTTTTCATGAAAGAAAACGCTTCCAAACACTTGGTTTGAAAAGGAGTTTTATCCCCATTCCACCTATGAATTTTGTTCCAGCTATAAAGTTTTTTAATGCTGTAATTTCTTCAAAAATTTCATCTTCATCTACAGTAGAGCCAATGGCATCTTTGAAAGCCTTATACGAATCCAGCACCTTCTCTCACCTAACTTGCTCATGCAATCTTACTCATTCAAAAAGGTTTAACGGTTACAGATTAGCAGTCCATTTTTCTAAATATGCAGTGCAACCCGAGTAGAAAGCCTTAGCTTCTGTAGAAAAATCAATTTTGTAGTTCACCTCGCTGACTGTTCCAATTCTTACTTTCATTGGCAAGAATACAAAATTTTCCTAGCTTTTCAATTTCTCAAGCAGCTCAAAATATTCTAGTGCGGCATCTGTTGCACACTTATTATTTCCTTCAATATTTAAATTTGCCTCGTGAAATAGAAAGCTGACATTGAGAACAAACCACAACCATGCTTCACCCACAGGGTTTTAAAACAAGTGGTTCAATATTGTTGGGCAAGAAGGATAAATTAGGAAATACTCCTTCATAGGTTCATCCATTAAGAGGATACACTTCACAGCTGGCTTCAAACAGAGTAATCGAGTCTTTGAAAAATACAGCATCTTCTTGTACTCCATTTCAACAGACTCATAATAAGTTTTTAATGTACACATAGGGACAGTGTGGGTATAAAAATGTTTGTAGATCTTGACAACTACTACTTCAATGTCAATCGGTAACAAGTCTGTTGTATTTTGAGTAAAGTTGTTTATCACATGTGCAATACATCCAACGCCAACCACAGCTTTTGCACAAGAATTGTTGAGCTTCTTGAACAGGTTTGTCCCCCCCCCCCTTCGATTTGGACCTTCGATTTGGGCTTCCAAAATTAGTGTTGGTATTATCTGCAGAGAGTACAACACACTTTTCCACTAAATTTAATGAACTTAATTTAGAGTAAACGTAGCTGTGCAGCTGCTCATATGTCTCCCCAGGAAGGTATTCCAGTTCCAGAAGCTTGACTTTTACTCTCCGGGTACAGTCAAAGTAGCGTACAATCAATGGCACTATCTTAATGTTATGGTGATTGGAAGAATCAATCATAACGCTGAAATAATGTGCTGTTCCTAAATACAATATATAATCTCTCCTGGGCCTCCTTCACAAAAACGTTTTCCACAATTGCTTCTGTTTTAGTGCAGGCTGAGAACTTCTGTTCAAACATACCTGCTACCAACTTCAAGGCACAGTCAAGGGAACGAAATATCTGCATAATATATTTAATTGTATGATATGCATACGTACCCTCTCTGGCAGCCACATTTTTTTTCAGAAGTTAATACTTTTTATAAAAAGCACTTGCTTACCGTATTACTTGATGTGGCTGCATTTACTGCTAATAAGTGTTTGACTTAAAATGCCTCACAATGTTTGTGTGACCACTATTGCTTAGGTCAACTTCACCTATACACAGTTCACAAATAACAATGTGAGGATTATCACTGTATTGTATTTTGATGAAAGCGTACTCTATTTGTAAAAAAGAATTTAGTGAACATTTTCTGCATAGCTGCCTCATCTCACAGGACTTTGGTATACTAGGTTTTATTATTATTATTTAAAAACTAATAAAACAACCACAACACTCACACTCACAGATTTGGCGAGACAAATGAAGACAAAGAAAACAAATGAAGCCCGAAAAAAGGGCATGGATAAGAAATTAAAAACAGTAGGATAGGTGGTAGGTATCATCACACAGGTATAAGAAAGAAGTATTTGCCAACTGCTAAGGATGATGTTCCTTGCGCTAGTGCTGTTCAATTCAAAATATTATTTTCGCTTACTTCAAAATTAAGTATTTTTGGAGGTACTTGGTTTAATAAACAGTTCCTTTTTGGTGTACTATTGTATGTTCTGTAGGACAGCAGGACATCACCCCAAAAAACAGTACTGTCCTGCAAAAACAGTACGTATGGTCACCGTAGGTATAGGGGAAGTTATTCACTCTTCTGGAATAAATTAGATGCATTAAGCACCTTCTGATATTCTAGAAATTGAAGCTGAAAAACTTGCATCAAACTACAAATAGCTTTTAAGGGTTTTCATTTTTTTTTCCAAATCCGTCAGGTAGAAGACCACTTTAAATAGTTCCTAGAGGCATTAAATTTGAATAATTTTCTGAAATGGGTGAAAATATATTATAGTTGCAATTTTTATTTTTTTTACTCTGGCAATAATAACTCCAAATAGCTTATAAAAATATCCATTTAAAAAAAATTTCAAGGTGGGTATAGCTCCAAATAGCATCTAAATATATCTAATATTTTTAAAAAACTGCAAGAGAAGATCACTTCCAAATCTTCTAGACGCATCTAGTTGTCGAAACAAATAAGGTCAAGATCATTCTAAATTGCTTCAAGAGGCATCCACATTTTAAAAATTTTTAGGGGAGGATAACTTTAAATAGATTTTAAAGGAATACAATTTTTAAAAATTTAATATGAGAACTTTTTAAAATAGCTTCTAAGAGCCTATATATTTTAAAAAATTTCGAGAAGGTTGGAAGGCTGGAAAGAGGAAGGTTTGAACACTTGAGCCAGTTCAAGTTAGATGCGTATCTCACACTCTTCTTGAAGGCCGTGGAGGATAGATGTCTGGCTGCGGTCGTTTTTGTGGTTGTGCCCCGGGGGCAAATGACACACAGAGTTCAAGAGGGTGCATAGAGGCGGAGGGGTGGGAATTTAAAGTTGTCTTCCTGATAGTCGAGGTAGAGAACTCTTTATTATGTGTCTATTGATGGGCACAATCTAGTAATTCCCCAATTTTCTTCAAAAAGAATCGCGTAATCGAGTAATTTTTAGCAAATCATCTACTCTAATCTTCCAATGGCAATCGGTTGGACAAAATTACTCGGGAGTCATGCAATGGAATTGGATACTAATAACAATAGTCTCTTCCTGTAGGAGGCAGTCAACACTGTTAGTGACCTCCATCTTCATATTTTCAGGTTTCACATTGCATATACAGTCAATATGAAAGTAGGCATCTTAAGATGTGTTTCACCATTAAAAAGATAAATAATAAGTGGTTTTGTGCTCTTTTTAATAACATTTACTTTTCTTTTTACATTCCTGTTAAATAAGTTGATAATAATTGTACCTTTTTAAAAGTAGAAAAAGCTTTTATTTTTTCTATTTTGTAACTTACTCTAATTAGCTTCTATTTATAAATAATTATATTTTAATAAGGATAAATTATGGGTAATCAATAAATTAAGATACACATAATCAGTTTCGTTGTATGCGATTGTGAAAATAAGACTTCCAAGGTGCCGGGTAAAAAAAACTCTTCATCGAGTACTTTTAAAAAGAATTTTAAATGTGATATTGAAAATGCATGTGGAACATTTGAACCATAAAGGGTCAATTTTGCGTAGCAGCAGAAATTGTTAGTGAAAAATGAGCTCTAAGGGAACATTTCTTTTAAAATGGAAATAACATATTAAACAGTCCAGCCTATAAGGTCAATTCTCACTTAACTAGTAAAAAAATAGAAAATAAAATAATAGCAAGTTCTGAGTAATGTTACTCGAGTAATCGCTGAAGAATCAACTAAAACCGATTATACAACACAATAGAGCTACTCGATTATTTTTACTCGAAAGTGCCCACCACTAGGAGTCCGGCCACTACCAGAGAAAGCTGTATGACCACGTTCACTGCCGCCGTCAAGGAAGAAGTGGATGACGCAACGCCTAGGATTGTATGCTCCCCCACCAATAGAAAAAATAACTCCCACGTCAGCCCTCGATCCTACCCCAGTTATTCGAGCCAATGACACACACAAACACACAATAATTGAGGCACATAAATCAAATCAAATGGGGCACACATAAAATCAAATGAGCGCACATTGAAAAATCAAATGGGGCAAAACTCAAATGGACAGGATTCAACATGTCTGGACAAGAATAAAACAGGTCAATTACCCCTTAAAAGCCACCCCAATGACCCCTAATCTTCCCTATCCTCTTAAAGACACCCCCGCATTAAACACACAAAAAACTATTAAAAAATTATAGTGTATCCTAAAAACTGAGATCAAGAAGGTGGAGACAAGATACAGAACGAGGGGCTCGTCGAGATTTTATGACTGTCGTTTCTTTGCACGCTGGCGTTATCCTTTATCGTGATGATTGAAGGTCATTAACAGGCACTTCATACACTTTTTATTTGAGAGCTCCTCAAACAAGAAAATCTCTTAATTGCGGGAAATCAGAGGAACGCAAAGGCCAAGCCACAGGACCAGCAAAACCCATCCATCTTCCAGAAAAAATAATATTAAGCCCTTGCCAAGGACATCTACAGAAAAACGTGTTTTTATTTAGTTCTATATTGTTTGCGTGAAAAGGATTCATAAAAACAAGCAAGTTCTTAAAATATATTTAGAGCTATTTTTTGGGTCCGCTACATTTTCCCAAAAATTAGTCGTTTAATCTGGGAACCCTGTACAGTGAAACATGAGGGTTTAAACCTAAATCATGTTTTTATTTACTTTACTCTATCAAATTTTTAGTAATACTTACGAACACAATAAAACATTAAGATATGCCTTTTTAACACAATTTTCTTTAATTTTAGCCATATATATACATATATATATATATAACGAATTATATGCCTTAGGCCCTGTGGCCAGTGTGTGGGATAGCTCGAAAATAAAAATAAAAATGAAAACATAAAGAGTTATTTATTGAGACATGTAGGGCTACTTAAGGAATTTTAGAATGTGCAAACGGGTACTTTTTTTAACTTTTATTTTTGCGATTCCTACACCTAAGACTGATTGACCACTGGCATACATACCTCTAAAAAAAAATTGAAACTAGGCATAGGCTTAGGTACTTAATGAAAGATTAGGGTTTATTTATCTCTGACGTATATTTTGTTAATTTCTCATATACTTTGATATAGCTACATTAAGAGCCCATTTCAGAGCGATGTTTTTGCTGGTTAGCATGACCAAATTAAGTAACCTATACAGCGTCGTAAATACATCTCAGGAACAAGGGACTTGTTTTATTTTGTAAAGTAAGGATGTAAAAGTAACTACTGATTCTAACCTTTTTGTTTTTTACCTACTTTATTATATATCATTTGTGAAACCTGCTAAAATTGACTATTTTTGACACAGACTAAAAAAATTAATAACGCAGCGTTTTGACTTATTATAAAAGAAGTTGCCCCTTTTAAATTCTTTAAGATCAAATTTCTATAAAAATATTTATAATCCATAAATGAATGATCGATTAATTTGTTATCTACTTAGAGGCTATAACTCTAAAATCTCGCCCTTTGTTACTAGGGCTATCTCTGGACGGAACATTGAATTATGGAGGGGTGAAGCCAAGACCCAACGATGGCACTTTCACAGAGGTGGATCAAATCGCTCCTGTCAACAAATGGTTGCTTTCGCTATTCACACAGGTGGGTGTGTTTTTAAACCAAAAACTGGTCTCACCGCCCAACAACACGTATGTTTATAGATCGTACATTGATAAGTTGCTCAATTACAACAGTGACGCCAAAAATATACTTTTGACTTGTGGAATGTGGTTCACAGACAGCTCCGGAACCTTTGAGGAGGCTAACTCCGGCAACAAGGGATTTGAGGCTCATCGCAGTCTCACGGTAAAAAGTAATATGGTGGAACTTTTGTGGTATCCACACAGCGACGTGTTTAGCCAAAATGAATACCTTTTGGACGGCACCAAACTCTGAGTCAAGTTGGTCCGTTCTAGGGACGGGCTTAGTCTTATGGCCGTCTCTGAACTCCCACACTTTAAAGTTGACATCGCTGAATACAGCATTCTAGTACGACGTGTCTAAGTAGCGCCTTCTATACTGTTGGCACATGCCAAGGCATTATACGTCAGTCCCGCAAAGTATCCCATCACCCACGTGGATTTAAAAACACTCAATATTCCTACGGATGTGCAAGGGAAATCACTGGACAACGTATTCACCAGACAGTTACCCAAACGATGCATCGTGGGATTTGTATCAAACGTTTCGTTCAACAGGGGCGCCACGAAGAACCCGTTCAACTTCCAAACCTACGGCATGAATCATTTCTCACTGTACGTGGACGGGGAAAAAATGCCGTCGAAACAGCTAAAGCCCAATTATTCAAACGACAACTATGTCATATTCTACCACACATTTTTTCTGGAACGGGTATCCATTTCATGAATGAAGTTAGCGACATCACATGGATGCCTTCGCTAAGGGATATCATTTCATGTCTTTCGATCTCACCCCTAATTTG
Source organism: Timema poppense (assembly GCA_902141375.1). Classification (NCBI taxonomy): domain Eukaryota; kingdom Metazoa; phylum Arthropoda; class Insecta; order Phasmatodea; family Timematidae; genus Timema; species Timema poppense. Next base: position 26,484 of record CABFOV010002456.1, read on the forward strand.
TCCGCCCTCATGACATCGCATTGGAATTTAACGAGCCATGGCTCTCTGAGCATAAAAGTGAGCTTCACCAGAGCTCTCACTGAAACCGTTAACTGTATCGTTAAAGGGGATTTTGCCAACATAATCAAGATTTACAAGGACAGAAACGTCTTGACCGTATATGAGAGTTAATATAATAGGCTTCCCACCCCTTACATTAATCATTTTATTACTGGATGTAACTGTTGATTTCCAAAGCTTCATTGACGACCGCAAACAGTTTATCGTCAAGGAACTGAGTGTTTTATCTGTATGCGGTACATTACTTCAACATTGGGTGTTAAGACTTTCATAGGCTATCTAGTAATTATCAGCTGCCATTAAAAAGCAAGCCTTTTATATTGTCAACAAACTGCATGGTATTCTCTGGGATAGCAGTGATGTGGATTACATCCTGTTCGAATTCCTAATCTCCTGTGCCACAACGCGTGCAGAAACCATCTACGTCAAGAGGGCAAAAAAAAAGCTTCTAGTCAAATACACGCCTATGCCCGTAGTAGATCTGTACGACCGAGGTTGTTCGTATTTGAAAACACTTAAATTGGGCCGCACCATGTGCATGACACATATTTCTATATGGAATTTCTTTTTGGCCTCCATTGTTTGGGGACTTCGAGATTGGATGATTGAAGATTGACACGCACACCATAAAACGTGCGCTGAAAACAAACCCACGGTTTGGTTCTGTATGGTCAGGTGTTTTCTCTGTTGATCAACTACCCTTAAGAATAGCGTGACCTGATGATCTCGTCATCAACATCGATTCACACACCAAACCTGGGACGCATTGGGTCGCCATCTTTATCGACAAGAACGGCGTGGGAGAATATTTTGACAGTTATGGTTTTCCACCCCGTATAAAGTCACATCTGACATTTATAGCAAAAACCCTTCCCGCACGTCTCATAGCATGCTACAACTTCAAAGCATCACCTCATACGTTTTCGGCCATTACTGTCTCATGTACCTTCACTATCGCACCCAGAACATTCCGATTAATACTTTCCTAGCCCTATTTTCGTCTCCCAATCATACATTCAACAACGCTAAGGTGGTGAGATATTACAACACATTTTTCAAAACGCTAGTGTACTACCACTCCTCAGAAGGTTGCGTCCAATCATCGTGCACCTATAAAAGGAGCCTCCAGACTACGTGCGAGACATAAATACGAGAGTCGTCAAGTGATCAAACTTCATGGAATCTCAAGACGTTTGCACCCGCAAATCAAAACTTGTGAAGCCACTCGCCAACATCAGTATTTTCAACACTTTGTTTCCTTTGGACAAAGTCGACGCCAAGCGAGTCATCGTTGGCATGAATGTCAAGAACAAATTTATGCCCTATATTCGATTAAAAAAATGGTGAGGGAACTGTGCGATGTTTAACCGTACAGATTGGTAAGAACTGGGCAACTACAAGTCGATCATATCAACATTATTCAGTAACTCGCAACTTCTTCAGAAGATAAGTCTGACTAATCACAAAATCTTTCTGAGACGTATGTGTCGTGACTATATGGTCGTCATCAGCAAGAAACAAGACGCCGGACTCAAACGGGTCACCTATATAGCACCTAGCTGGGTACGTTTTTGTGATGTGTGGGACCTCATTAACGTTGTCGTCGACCACCGGTATATGTGTTCAACACCCATCGCACGCTATTGCAGTGATATTATCGACACACTCGTCATGGATGTATGCGGAACGCTAACAGAAACAGCTGATGTAATCGACATCAAATATTCTATGGTGGAAACATAAATCAAAAACCTGTATCTTATCATTGATACCTACTATACACATCAAGTCATCGGTTTGGACTATTAAATTCTTGATTGTGAACTTAAAACCATTTTATCAACTCATATAAGAGATGCATTAGGAAAACGTTTGAACGAATATACTCTGCATTCCTGTAAAAGTGTATAATAAATATGATGTATGATCTCTGTGAAACCTTTAATATATATCTGTAAAACCTTTAATGTTTAATAAATATATGTTTTGTAATATCACGTTTTATTCACGCAAAAAACCTTTCTGTCCCCTAACGCGTAGGTTAACCAGATATGAGTCCTGACTTGTCGAGACGGCAAACTGGCACAAACATGAACAGGGATCATGAACTCATGGCCCCAATCTATTAGTGTCTCGAATTGTCTTGTCGAGCCACCAAATTGGTGCCAGTCATCAGGAAAAACCATTTTCCACATATAAGGGGGAGGTTGTAACATCATTAAAGGTCCTAATTTATTACTGTCTCAACTTGTCTTGTCGAGCCACCAAATTGGTGCCAGTCATCAGGCAAAACTAATTGCCACATATAAGGGGGAGGTTGTAACATCATTCAAGGTCCTAATCTATTTCTGTCTCTACTTGTCTTGTCAAACAGTTAAACTGGCGCCAGGAATGAGTCGTAGGGAAAACCCAGGAGGATGTGTTGCGACATCGCACGCAATGATTACGTCTCACAGATCTAGGAGGCTTGTCTTGTCAAGCCGCCAAGCTGGCACTAGTCATCAAGGAAAGCCCATTGCCTGGGGAGGGTTGCGACATCATTTAAGGTCATGATCTATTCTTGTCTTTTCAAGCCGCCAAACTGGAAACAGGTATGAGCCATCAGTACAAACCCAGGAAGGAGTGTTGCGACATAGCGGGCATGGATTACGTCACACAGCTTTGGGTCAAAGGTCAAAGACAATACACCGTACTATCTACTATTGAGCACTATTTCCCTTGTTTATTCTCTCCACGTAGAAATTGAAACAAACAAATATTACTCGATGCTAAATATAAAGTGAAAGCTATTTTAAAAACACAGTCACACATTAAACTAAATTTTTATATAACATATGTAAAGAGTTTATCCCCACAAGGTTATTGACAGCTATCGTAATATAGTTTTATTGGCTTAGGAATATTGTGAAACATACCAAACAAATATAAATATAAAAATCGAAATAAATCAAAACACAAGCATAATATTTAGTAATTATTTTGTGGTTATAACTAATAAGTAATTTTAAATGTCACGCTTGCCTACACCATCTTATCTAATATAATTGATACAGACAGGTTAGACAGTTTTGTCATATAATAGTTTTAACTACACCAACTAGAAAGCAAAATATTGTACCACAAATATCTAAGCGTTCTATAAAATTATATTATTATTATTATTATTATTATTATTATTATTATCATCGCGTCTTACTACCTGTTCGGGTTATACGCACTTACGCTAATGTGTAATGGTAGGGTGATTGTGAGATGAAATGGAGGACCTACAGTTTAACGTGGAATCCGAACCATGGTGGAGGCTTGACCTTTAAAATTGAAAAGAAAGGTAATTGTTATGCAACTGTCACGCGTTTAGGTGCTGCTAGTCTTGCCTTTAATAAATTATTTAATTCCCTAGTAATATAATAATCACACTAAAGGGGAAGAAATTGTAAATTATCAATCAGAGGTATTACACCCTCATTTGTGTGGAAAAAGAGTTTAAAATAATTGAAGGGAAAAAAATTTCAGAACACACGACTGGAATTCTAACCCCGACCTTCCCATCACTTGTGAATTAAACTAGACGAGAGAGATGATTTTGTTTGCATGCTCACTATATAGGGATATTATTTTTTTAGTCGTGGTTTTATAAGATGTTTAAAAAAAGATTAAAAGAGTTCAAGCTTCTGTCCTGCTAGGATTTACCCATATGGTCGAATAATCTAAGGCGTCACTCTAACAATAAAATTGGTTGCCAATGACGTGGAGGCTAGGGTTTGAATCCCGGTCTGTTGTATAGAAGGGATTTTATCCTGAATGATCGATTTTCACTCACTCTCCACGTTGATACGGGTACAATTCTTTTAAAATTAAACTTTTCGATTCCCTAACACATTAGCGTATAAATTAGTGCATATGCAAATAATCCATTATAGGTAATTTGATGGTTGTGGAAAATTAACACACAAAAATGCAATATTTCGATAAAAAGCTAAAAAATAAAGTTATATGTACCCAATTATTTTATGTACAGGAATTTAAATCATTATTTAATATATAAGAGCAGCATTACTAGCAACTTGAAATAGTAACGTTCTTATTAAATTTAAATTTGGAAACAGATTGGTTGTGTATCAAGCCAGCGGGCTTTTGTGAAATATAAGCCAAAGGCTTGGCTAAGCTATCGCTTTTACTGGTGTATGAATCATTCCGGCCTAGAGTGAACAGTTTTTCTTACTTCCTCTTTCACTAATATGTTACGAACTCATAGGAAGAAAGATAAGTAAAGGGAAGAGCTGAAATATTTTTTTACTCCCAAAAGACGACAAGGTATTTCTCACTGCCCAGGTAGCAGTACCCTTAACACAATATGTATTAATATTTTAAATTATAATAATACTTACACAATTAATTTTATTAAAGATTGAACCATACCATCATAATATGTGAACAAGCCGGAGAATTTGGCTATGCCACATACCTATATTTAAATTTTTAAGAGATGTGTTCGTTGGAATCAAACCAAGTTCCTCAATAATATTAATTTTACTATTTATAGTATTAACCATTATCACTTTGTTACAGCACTTTCAATCCAGTTCGTCTTAGTATGGCTTAAGTGTGAGGGCTACGCTTGACGCAACCCGCATTACACTCATTTAACCCAAGGATTATCTTATTACCAGTTTTTCTCAACTATCATGAATGATAATCTTATTCTCATATAATATTAAAGGTATTAATACACTGAAAATACATTACTTATTGTATTTCAAATAAAATCAATGATATATATATATATTTAAATATCATAATAGGGATTAAACAGTTTTTTTAATTTTAACAGCTGAGTGAAAAGGAAATTTAAATATTTGACAAGTAATGTCTCATAGCTATTGTTTCACGTTTTCATTGACACTATTAATATTTATTTACTAAAGTAATTAACTAGTGAACTCGTGGTAAAACTAAAGTTATGTAAAAGTATTTAAAAAAATTGTGCTTGAGATAGGTCACTCTACTTCCCGTCTCTCAATTATAAACCCAATTAGGGTTTGAAAGTTTCCTTGGAAATAGAAAGAGTAAAAGAAAAGAGGTTGAAGGAGTGGAGGTGTTACCCAATGACATATCTAGTTTTTACCTGAGAGATGGCAGATGAACGAAAATATTTAAGTTACCAAACTCTTGGCGATTCATAGTTTTTTTTTTTAGCTTCACGTTTTACTACCCAATTCATTGTTCAGACAATAATATACTCAGCTATGATTTCTTGTGTTTTTGGTTTCTTTCACGCTTTAAATACTTTTTTAAGTAGCCGAAATTCATAGTTTCTACATGATAATTATTATAGTATAAAATATTATGTTTTTGTTGAAGTCTTTCACTCTTATCACTTTTTAAATATTCGATAACTAAACATAGGTCACGCGTATATTATTATTATTATTATTATTATTATTAGCACCGCGTCTTACTACCCGTTCGGGCTATACGCACTTACGCTAATGTGTAATGGTAGGGTGATTGTGAGATTAAATGGAGGACCTACAGTTTAACGTGGAATCCGAACCACGGTGGAGGCCTGGCATTCCCCACATTCACAAGATGTCTTGTCAGAGGTGAAGGAAGGGTTTGGTAATCAGATAAATCTGTGCCGCGACCGAGGATTGAACCCCGGCCGCCAGCACAGAAGTCTGACACCTTACCCCTAGACCGCCAGGTCACCGTCACGCATATAAAACGCCTAGTCACAAGTAATTAAATCTGCAAAATACCACATGAAGAAATGAGGCCATAGAATGAGCACATAGCTGATTTGATAAATGGAATACTAAACAGCTCCAGTCATATATTTGGAGACCACCAAACATGTGTTGTATATTTTTGTAAAGGGCCCAAACAGAATTAAAAACGACACAATCGCACAAACTTTCTCATATTTTTATTATAATTTTTTTTAGTAAGCTACTCTTAAATAAGTTTTACTCGTAAAAATAAACAAATCATCCTGTTAATCAAAATAACCACTCTTTATATATATATATTAAACCAAATGGTTCAAATATATTTAAAGAAATTTAAATACTCAAAAATAAATTATTTGTAAACTACCCTAAAATTATCGAATTGTAAAAGTAAAAACTTATTTCTGTTTATCATGAAATCTATTAAAAGATTCTCATTTTGAATTCAATCTTCAAGGTCCATTTCAAAAACATTCTTTTTTTTTTTAAGTAAACCACCCTTAAATTAATTTATTTCATACAAACAAAGAGGCATTATTATTGATATTTAAAATAGTCTCCCGATACCAATATTGAACCAAATCAATGAAGATATTTTTTTAAATATTCAAATAAAAGAATATTAGTCATTAGTAAATTATCCAAAAACAATTTTTTCACACCAAATTAGTAGGCTATATAGCTTTTTATGTTATGTTTATGTCAAACACTCCCCTGATATATTTATAAGAAAAAAAAATACTACGGCCATTTTAAAAATAATACAAATTAAAAAAACACTCCTTGGTAAAATACCTTTTATCGAATTTTGACCAAAAAAACTACACAGGCTCATTTGCCTCAAAAAACTCACAAGATGCTCATTTGGAACCAAATCATTACGGCAGTTTTAAAAATATTTGCAGTTTTTGAAATGTAAAGCATCAGTAAACAACCCATAAATGAGTTGTTACCTAAAAAACCAATGTACATTGTTAGTTTTCATGTCAAACATTCTCTAGATACCCATTTTAAAACAAATCGTTAAGGCAATTTGTAAAATATTTCAAGTTTTTGAAAAATCAGTCATCAGTAAACAACTCGTAAATGAGTTATTACCCCGAAAACAAGCTCACAGTGCTAATTGTTATGTCAAACAACACCATGGTACCCATTTGGAACCAAATCGTTAAAGACAGTTTTTAAATATTTCAAGTTTTTACCCAAAAAACAAGTTTAAAGTATTAATGGTTTATGTCAAGCAACATCATAATACCAATTGGTAAACAAATCGTTAGAACATTTTGTAAATTATTTACTGTTTTTGAAAAATCCCATAGCTTACTATTTTAGTAGTGATGTCCAAAACATAATATAATTTTCCCCCCAAAAACAAGTTTACAGTATTAATGGGTTATATCAAACAACACCATGATACCCATTTGTAACCAAATCGTTAGAATATTTTGTAAATTATCTTCTGTTTTTGAAAAATCACATAATTTACAATTTTAATCGTGAGGTCCAAAACATAATATCTAGTAACGTATTATAACGTATTATAAAATTATAAAGCCATTTTTCCACCTCATTGTCAAACATTATATAAAAAAGAAAAATAGTATATCAATATATCTTGGGGATTTCATTAAAAATCAATTTCTTGCATTGGATGTAACATAACAAATATAAGATAGACTATCTTTGATGAATTTACATAAATAATTTAATTATTTATTTATTGCTCTCTCTAAAAATATTTAAGTCAATATGTCTAAGAATAACTGGTAAATTTGTGATTTTTGTTAAAAAAATATGTTGTTAAATTTCATATAAATAATTACAAACCAAACATATTGTAATGAACCCCTCTCATATATTCAAAAAGTCATGGATAAGGAAGGTGTATTTTTCCTTAATGAACTGTATATAAAATATCCTTTTAATACTTCATACATGGAGAGTCACGCTCTTTTCAGAAGTAATTTAAATATATTGTACCATAACACTTATTTTTCTTTCAAAGATCAACTCCGTTGTATTTAAGTAGAGCGCGTGTCGTGCTGGAACCCTCTACCGAATAGGAAGCCAGCCTTCACAACATAAGATCACCAGGAGTTTTTCCATTAGTTAGTTTTGACACTGGTGACAAGGGGCCCAAGAGGAAAGGGCTAGGTCATATATTAGTCACTTGTGTGTATTCATCCATAGCAGTAACATAAATCTATATAGTACTGGTAATATAGTGAAGCAGTAAAACTGTATTTAACAGTGCCGGTAACACAGCGAAGCAGTAAAATATATCTATACAGTGCTGGTAATATAGTGAAGCAGTAAGACTGTATTTAACAGTGCCAGTAATACAGCGAAGCAGTGACATAAATCTATACAGTGCTGCGAATATAGTGAAGCAGTAATAGAGTATTTAACAGTGTCAGTAATACAGTGAAGTAGTAATAGAGTATTTAACAGTCAGTAATAGAGTGAAGCAGTAACACAATTATACACAGTATAGAGTACTCAGGATTAATCACGCGGCTCGTTAAAACAGTGTCGGTAAAATATCTGTGAAGTATGAGTAACACAAATCTATACAGCACACAGTACTCAGAACACGGGACGTGTAAAATCACACAAAAACAATTTGTAATTTGATAAAAACTGTGTCATTTTATATCATATCTTCAGTGCCGAGGGTGTAATCATCTAAATAAAACGTGTTCAACATTAACAGTCTTTCTAATTTCATAATTATTAGTATCAAATATACTCAGATCGTCTAATCGTGTGATAAGTGCGTAGTAACGCAAACACGCGTCACCATCTCTATAAAACCTCGATATCATTATAATTAGTGCTCGATCACAGGGCAATATCTCAATAAAATACCATATCACTTTAATTGGCTGGGTCAAATATCTCACTATAAATCCGCATCAATTCAATCGGCGCCCATCGTGGGCCGAGATCATCATACTATTTGAGTAAAACATTTTTGTTAAAATAACACAATCAATGTAATATTAAAAATTATATTATTTTATTTATAATCGATAAATTTCAGTTCCTGGCTGGTCTTATAATTTGAGAGTTAATTAATATGCTAATGTTATGCTGGATAGTATGTGAAATGATAAATGGTAAAAAAATATTTAAGCTTAGTTCTAAAACTATTTATTGCTATAATCTCTTATAAACAAAATTCTATGTCCTATTTTAAGAATTTTGGATGACCAACAAATGATCCTTCTACTGTACCTGGGTATTTATATAAAAAGGTATATTTTATTAAATTTTGCCGGCAATAATTTGTGTAAAATTTAATTTAGTTGTAACGCCATAAACTAATTTTTCATTGATATGGATTAAAGACGATATCAAATGCAAATATTTATAGTTGTTGTTTGCTTTCAATGTTTAGCACAAGTATTCAATATTTAATCCTTGGTATTCTATCCCATTGAAATTATCCATAGTGAGCTTACAACTGCAATTTTGATACAGAATAAAAATAAACTTTTATATGTCACCATAAAAGAGTGTCATATGCTTTGTATTATTCAATGCGGCTTTCTCAACCCGCCTCGGTGGCGTAGTTAGCTAACGCGCTAGTCATGTTGAGCTCGACTGCCGAGGAAAGGGAGATAGAGGTTCGAATATAGGTCAGGTGAACTGGGGGGTGTTCCAAAATGGTTTTCCACTCTCCCTGCACGCAAATGCGGATTCACTTCCTCTAAATTCGACCATCCCAATTCCTAATCCACTAGCGTAATTAGTACTTAAGTGTATTACCCAAACGGGTAGTAAGACGCGGTGCTAAATAAAAAACAAACAAAAACAACACATCTTTCTCTTGATCTAGATGTGATAAATGTAATAATTTTTGTTAGCATCGCGTTTTACTACCTGATCAGGTTATACACATAATGTAATAATTACGCTAATTAACTAGGGGTGAGGAAGAATGGATTGAGAGGAAGTGTACATATATTTACGTGGAGGGATAGTGTAAAACTATTTAGGTAAAAACACCCTCAGTATGGCCTACACTCGACCGGGAATCGAACCCTGATCTCCCTGTCATCGGCAGTCTAGTCTAATACAAGAGTGATGCCTTAGACCCTGTGGCCATTGAAACAGGTAATGGAAGAAATTAAAAGTAACTTTATGTGACAAGAAAAAAAACTTTATCTTAAATTTTAGCTTTACTTCTCATGTTTCAAGATTCGCTTCAGCGTCAGTTTACATTTTAAAAACTGACCATCACACACCCCTAACTCATATTCTGAATCAAAAAATGTTCCTGTTCTCAATGTATTCCCCCAACACAAAGAATCAAACGAATAATAACCCACCCGCATAAGTGGGGACGCGTACTAAACATCAAGATCATCTACTGCATTTTACTTTACCAAATAACGAGGAGGTCGGGAATTATTATCTCGGCCGGGTATACTGAGAATGCTTTTTTTTAATAAATAATACTTTTCCTCCACAAAAATGCTATTATATTTTCTTTAAATTATACCTTTCTCATCTCTACGTAAGGGATTGATTCATCATTTGTTTGGGGGGAGCTAAGACCTCTCAATTGAGGGGGCCAATATATCTCAAATCAGTAGGCCTCCTACACCAAAGTGTATATGAATATTATATTATTCAAGGTTTTCAGGGTTCATTTCTTATTGATTTAAAAACAATCACTGCACTTTACTTATTCACCACACATGTAAAAATACAACTTGTGTAAGTGTAGATACTAGGCTATCAACTATCTACAATAAGAGCATGATAACCTATCATATTCCAAAAGTTTCTATTAAGATATACACTCTGCGATGTATGTAACATGTCATATGATATCATAGGGTGATTTATGTCTACTTATCTTCCTTTATTTCCAAATATATAAATAGTGGCTCTAGGTAGGATATCAAGGTAGTCTACAAACCAAGGTTTCAACAACACTTTATAGACTTTGCTGCAAGCTGCAAGAATGGTAAGTGCTCAACATTATTGTAATAATATATTAACTCTTTAAATTTAATACAAAAAATAGTGGGTTACCTGGCGGTCTAGGGGTAAGGTGTCAAACTTCTGTGCTGGTGGCCGGGGTTCTATCCTCGGTCCCGGCACAGATTTATCTGATTACCAAACCCTTCCTTCATCTCTGATGAGACATCTTGTGAATGTGAGGAATGCCAGGCCTCCACCGTGGTTCGGATTCCACGTTAAACTGTAGGTCTTTCATTTAATCTCACAATCACCCTACCATTACACATTAGCGTAAGTGCGTATAACCCGAACGGGTAGTAAGACATAATAATAATAATAATAATAATAATAATAATAATAATAATACAAAAAATAATTTTTTCTTGGCGTTAATCCATACTCAATATACGATGAATAATATAATTTACGTAGTTATTGTACTTTTAAAATTGAACATCTTGTATAACGTTGGCTCCACGCCTGTATCATATCTCCGTTGCAATCAGGACTAGGTCGGGTGGTGATACACACAGACACGCTTGAGACCAGATTTTGACAGATCCAATCCTAGCTCCCTCACGATCATTGATGCCACTCAGGGGCGGCCAGAGGTAAATTTTGTGCGTGAGTGAGATTGCTTTTTGGCGCCCCCCTTGAGACACCAGTGCCCTAGGCAGACGCCTGGTTCACCCGGCCTTGAAGCCACCTTTAACGTGACCAATAATGTCCATCATTCGTGGGTTGTCTAGATGGTGGAACAACAAAACTCAGCTGTAAATATTCTCCATGACATTTTTTGTGTTCATAGCATGTTCAGATATGTCTTATCTTCACCCCGTTTCTTCCTTTGAGCCAACGGCAAAATATTGACTAGAAGTGGGACGCAGATATCTGATGTGCTTATCTCTCTTATGATAAATTTGAGGGTACAGGTTCCCGTACAGACAGATGAGTTCAAAATACGCTTTGAGGTGTGGACCCGGCTTTCTAAACTGTTTTCTCGATGACGTGGAGGTCAGGCTGATTGTGATGAAGAGATTTTTTCCTAATATTTTGCCATACTCCTTCTATGAGAAAAACAAATACATGGCATACTTATTCACGCATTGCTACCATTTTAATGATATTAAATTTTTTATAATCAGGATGGAGGTAAGACTCTAAAAAAAGGCTAATTTTAATAGTAAACTCCTTAAATTTATTATAACATTGACGTTTTGTTACCGGTTAAGGTTATTTTAGTTAGCTTACACTAAACTCTTATTTGAAAGTACTCGTGTATTTAAGAATTTGTATGTTTAGACCGATAAAAAAGATCAAATTTGGATACACAAGGGTCAACACTTCGTATTAAAATTTCAACTTCTGGTTAAATTTTTTGACATTTTATTAGGTGTTTCAAATCTTCATGCCATCGCGTTGCTATTAAATTCATCATTTATAAATTTTGACTAATAAAAAATGTAAATATTGACTATTGAGTCTAAAATGGATATAGATCATTGTTGTACAAACATTTTTCCTAAGAGGTTTAAGCAAAAAGAACATAAACTTATTTGTGGTGATTGTTTAAGAAAATGTCTGAATGGAGACCATTCAGAATGGATACAATTCATGATTTTGTGGATATTATGAGAATGAATACAAATCAGACTTTTTATTTGTAGTGCTTGTTTAAGAAAATGTCTGAATTAATACCATTCAGAATGGATACAATTCAGGATGTTGTTAATATAATGCAAACAATTACAGTGGTTACAAATCAGGATTTTTTTAAAGTCTTTTATTCGAAAACTGTATGAATGGAGATAATTCATAATGGATACAATTCAAGATTTTGTGGATATTATGAGAATGGATACAAAACAGACACTTAATTTGTGATGCTTGTTTAAGAAAGTCTGAATGAATACGATTCAGAATGGATACAATTCAGCAATCTCTGAAATATATATATATTTAAACAACTCTAGAAGCTATCTGAAGTGTTTTTATGGCAGTATATTCCCCTAACTGCCCAAGGCTAGGACACATTCTAAATATTAAACATCTTTAGAAGCTCTATAAAGTGTTTTTATAGCAACATAACATCCTAACTCCTGAAGTCTAGAAAACATTATAAATATTAAAAACCTCTAGAAGCTCTCTCAAGTGTTTTTAAACGGCAACATAACCCCATAACTGTCGAAAACTAGGAAACATATATATGTATATATACAACTCTAGAAGATATCTGAAGTATTTTTTATTGCAACATAACACCCTACCTGCCGGAGGTGAGGACAAATTATGAATATTAAACACCTCTAGAAGCTCTCTGAAGTGCTTTTTATGGTAACACAGCCCCCTAAATTTTTACTTGTACCTTAATTTTTATATTGTTTGAACCATAAATAGAGCCATATATACTTTGTTCATAACATTTTGGGGGTGTTTGAATCCCCCCTCTCCCCCGACTCCAGCCTTGTGTATAGTTGTTAATATGAAAGTAGAGCCGGCTAGTTCCTTGCGAAGTTACCGCCCCCTATTGAGAGGTTGCTATATTTTTACCTATTGGATTGGTGTGCCTTTCTACCTTATGTAATATTATCGTGTTCTTTCATGACAAATCTAAAACTAGTTAACATGTTGCATTGTTTATAATCCAAAGAAGGGCTATGGCCTTATCAAGATTGATTACTTTAGTGCTAACAAAGCATCTATTGATAGTCGTTGAATATAATAATTGTTACTTGTATTTTTATGGTTTTCTCTTTAATAAACTTATGATGGATTACCTGGTGGTCTAGAGGTAAGGTGTCAGAACTCTGTGTTGGGAGTCCGGGGTTCAATCCTCGCTCCGGCACAGGTTTATCTGATTACCAAATCCTTCCTTCACCTCTGACAAGACGTGTATTAATCACAACTTGTGAATGTGGGGAAATACCAGGCCTCAACCGTGGTTCGGATTCCACGTTAAACTGTAGGTCCTCCATTTAATCTCACCATCACCCTACCATTACACTTTAGCGTAAGTGCGTATAACCCGAACGGGTAGTAAGATGTGGTGGTAACAACAATAATAAACTTGTGTATGGTTTTGAATCACCATATTTACATGTGCACCCTTCTCCCTACTCCAGTTAAATCCTCTAGCGAAGTAGACGTAACGTTCAGACATGCTCCCTCGGGATATTGTCTGATGGTGCAATGACATAGAGTAAATAATAATACTTACCACCGCGTCTTACTACCCGATCGGGTTATACACTTTAAGTACTAATTACTCTAATGGATTAGGAATTGGGAAGGTCAAATTAGAGGAAGTGAATCTGCATTTGCGTGGAGGGAGAGTGGAAAACCATTTAGGAAAAACCACCCCCAGTTCACCCGACCGAGATTCGAACCTCGATCTCCCCGTCCTCAGCAGTCGAGCTAAACACAACAAGCGCGACATAGAGTAAATGAAACAGTGGATATTATTTCAGCTATGATCGATCTTTGGTGTTGTGTTTCTGCAACAATGTATATCCCTACTATTTCGTTTCACAAATAATGTTAACGAGTTTTTAGTAAATGCCTATTTTAAGATAAAATAGGGAGAATGTCTGTGTGAGGCACCGTACCATTTATTTAAAAATTAAAACCAACTAAGGTGAAAAGTAGCCAAGTCTTAAAATCCTTTATAAATATAAGGCTTTTAATGGTTTAAATTTCCAGACAAAATTTTAAAAGAAGGGTGACTAAAACGTAATATTATAAAAAAGAGGATATAATCTAAAAATGTGTTTAAAAGCTTTTATTTTTATTTTTTGAAGGTTACGTTATAACTTATCTAAGCATGATATTCAATGTCTTGCCTCATGGTGATAGTAAAAAAGATAATTTTATGAACTTATCCAAAAACATGGGAAATATAACTTTTCATGTGATAGAGTGGAGTTGTTAAATTGATTACTGTGTAGGTGATAGACTGGCCCTGAAATGAGTGATGTGGAAAAAAAAAAGTTTCCCAAGGAGTTAAAACAAATAAAAGTCATGGTAACAGTTTTTAATTTAGTAAAGGAAATATTCATTTTCAACTTTTCTGGTCTAATTATATACGTTATTTCGAAGCCACCATATTACAGTTTTTGTTTCTCGGACTTTTCTAGAGAACCTTAATCAGCATATCAAAATTTAAATTTCCAAGATGTTCAGAAGTTTTGGAACATTTCATTTTATGCGGACAGCAATGAATCAAAACTATATAGAATTAAACATCCTGCTGCGAACTTTGTCATACATTCTCCTTACATAATAGCAATCTAGCAACGACAATCCCAAACCAATATGCTAATCAATAAATTAATATAAATTTAATATTCGAAATGAAATATCAGCCAGCCTACAAAGTGAGTCCCCAAAAGGGACTCTTTAAATGTGTTTAAAAATTATCTTAAATTAAGTGAAACGAAGTAAAATACGCGTTCACAAAACATATTGGAATGAATGGTATGGTGCACTGCGCATACTTACTTGCTCCTTTACCTAATAATGATGATTTAATTTATATGTGGCTATAGGATCTCAAAAGTTAGTTTCCACACTTGAAAATGTATGCTACTTATCTATATTTTGAGTTTGTTATACCCAGTCGGTGACCTGGTGGTCTAGGGGTAAGGTGTCAGACTTATATGCTGGCTTTCGGGGTTCAATCCTCGGTCCCGGCACAGATTTATCTAATTACCAAACCCTTCCTTCACCTCTGACAAGACATCTTGTGAATGTGGGGAATGCCAGGCCTCCACCGTGGTTCGGATTCCACGTTAAACTGTAGGTCCTCCATTTCATCTCACAATCACCCTACCATTACACATTAGCGTAAGTGCGTACAACCCGAATGGGTAGTAAGACGTGGTGCTAATAATAATAATAATTATATCCAGTCCACCTCATTACTTAAGACTATAAGATATGTGGGAAAAAATTACAGTGTTCGCAGACACATAATGGAAAAACGAGCATAACATTCCAACAAAGAGCATAAATAAATCTAATACATTGTATTATAAACAAATTTAGAATGAAGGAATATGACTTTCCCAAACAGCATAACAATATACTTCATCGTTTCCAATACCTCACTTTAAAAAATATATTTGATTATAGCTTGGAAAATATTATTTTTATAACAAATTTGCGATGATAAGTTATTTTGTATCTCAAAGAATTAGGGATGCATAATCAAAATAATGATTGAAGTTATCCGCTTATGTAAATTAAGTCTTTTTATGGCATAATTAGATGTGAAATTTTGTTTGTAAATTTAAACTGTGACTGGATAATGAAAGCTAATCAAATCATTTGACCCAATTTATAGAAAATTAACTTTTCTCTTTGCAGACTTGAGTAAACTACTTTTTAGTGTAATTTATGGGAAACTACATAGCCTATGTGCTAATGTGGCCTATCAGCTGTTCCCTTGAAAAGATTAAAGTCATTCTGTACAGTGGTGAGGTTTGAGTGTAATTGACAAACAAACAAACAAACTGTTGTCTACGTGGGTTAAGACGTATGTCTCACAATATATGTACACATAATTAAAAATACACTCAAGTCCCATACAATCAGGTTCCCCTGATAGGTATGGTAGGTTTAAGCTTCCCGGGTATCATGGTTTTTAGCGTTTAAGTGCCAACAAGCACACCCACAAACACACAAATAAACATATTATATTAATTATATGAAGATTGATAATTATTATTGGTTACAAGCCGGCTACCTATAGTTTAGGAGCTAGAGCTCTGGATAGTCTAAAATATTAGTGTTATTTAGCTACTATTTTCTTTAAAGATGGCCATCACCCTTAATCTATATATATGAATCTTTAGAAATTGTTTCAATGAATATTCAATGAGCAGAAGCTAAGAAAAATATTCAATGAGCAGAAGCTAAGAAAAAGGCAGAAAAATTAGTATTTGTGGCCGTCATCTTGAAAAAATTGCATATGTAGTTTTTAATTAGCCTATTTTGTCAACTAAATGTTCAAATTATATTCAGGCAATATTTCAGCACAATCGGTTGCACGGAGGTTTGAACGTGATCGAGCAACAAACAAACAAACAAACACACATGACAGGCAACAATTTATTTTCATATGATATTAGTATGCTACCAACAGAAAGGTGAATACAATAATTTTTTGTTGATATCTGTATATTTTCTAGCATAGTGAATATTAGAGTACCATTTTGTATCCTACTCTCCTTAAATAAAAACAAATGAACAGAAATAGCTTAGCTGGATCCTTAGTGATTGTTGTTTAAGGAAATATAAATTCCTCTCATTGTAGGGTTTGATACGTTTATATTTATGACTTACCCTAAAGGCGAGGCAGGCAGTTCTTACTTGCAGTGTTTCATGCTAAAACCAATTTAAAGATTAATAAAATAAAATATTCAGAATCATAAAAACTTACTTCTACTTATACTGCAAAGATATAAGAAATATAGGTTTCAAATAAAAGAATTGTATTATAAATAGATATACATATTGGCAATGATAAGAAATTTCATATCTCAAATGGCTTAGGAGGAATAATAAAGATGGGAATTGACTCATCTGACTGGAAAAAGTAATTTTGCCTTAATATCGAGAGTATTCATTTTGTTTGGAATATTTATAAATGTTCTAAATGAAATTTAATCCAAATCGTTAGAGTCAATTTTGAGAAAATCGAACTTTTTATCTTTTTGCTCTTCAGTGAACTACCCTTAATTTTAGGGTTAAATATTCAATTCCAAAAATCCCTTTGGGCAACCATATGAAAACTCTAGATACCAAGTTTAATCCCGATCGGTAAAATAGTTTAGGCTCTAGTCCAAGGTACAGACAGACAGACAGATGGAAATTTAAAAACCACTTCTTTTTATTCAGGGGGCCATGAAACGTCGACATTCATCAAAATTTGGAGTTCGATTGTTTTTTATTATCATAATACTTTCTCTACCTTTAAGAAAGTAAAAAGAAATGACTATTCAGATGCCCCCAAGAAGCTCCCAAACACGGTTGAATGAATTTAGATCTTTCCTACAGTTGGAACCGAACGTCACATCGTGATAGTGTGGTAGGTAAACTTAATTAGAAAACAGTGGAGTTAAAATAAGCTAAACTTTTTTTTTATATCTAGGAAAATTAACGATATTTGAGAAACTTTTTTAAAAAAAACCCCCAACTATTATATTAATCCCAATATCACTTTTTTCAAGTGATGAATATAGAAAACTGCACCTCATACGTTTTCTGATTTGAGAGTACTCAACTATTATCCCAGTTAATCGGTCATGAACACATGATGATCCATTTTTAAGCAGCTTTCAATTTATATTTATATTGGAAGATTTAATTTACGTTGCGAAAAGCCAGTCAGTTTCCTCTTGAGCGCATTGACATAATAAATAATATATTGATTATATGCCCGGTGACCCTCTATTTACTGTGCTTACGATAACGTATTATGGCTCTAATGCCAACCGTTAGTTTACATTAAGTTTTATTTAGCTCATGCCTAACAGCTATGTATAGCTAATAACAAAATAGTGCATAATTCAAATTGCTCATATAATTGATATACACTGTTCTCAACTAAGGCATTCAAAATTGAATCGTAATGAATAGTAGTGCATGGTGCACGATTCATAAAGTTGGTACCACGTAAACTATGTACGCAATGTGTATCACCTTGAACAGGCATATCAGCCAATGGGACAGGCTCTAGTCAATTAAAACAACAGGATACACAGCAGACAATAAAGACATTCTCTTTTTCCGTGTCAACTGTACGGTTGGGATTGAAACGAAGGATGATGGTATTTTGGTTTCTGTTATTATTATTATTATTATTATTATTATTATTATTATTAGCACCGCGTCTTACTACCCATTCGGGTTATACACTTACGCTAATGTGTAATGGTAGGGTGATTGTGAGATGAAATGAAGAACCTACAGTTTAACGTGGAATCCGAACCACGGTGGAGGCCTAGCATTCCCCACATTCACAAGATGTCTTGTCAGAGGTGAAGGAAGGGTTTGGTAATCAGATAAATCTTTGCCGGGACCGAGGATTGAACCCCGGACGCCAGTATAGAAGTCTGACACCGTACCCCTAGACCACTAGGTCACCTAGAAAATAGTAAAATCCACTAGTGGCGTCGTATGTGGAGACTATAAAATAGCCTATCACTCTATTGTTTTGGAAATCAGATAAATCTCTGCCGGAACCGAGGATTGAACCCTGGACCCCCATCATAGAAGTCCGAAACCTTACCCCTAGACTACCAGGTCACCCCTACTACTGTTTTGAAAGACGTTTAAGTAGTGCCAACTACCAACTTTGCATTAAATAATTTTTAATTCCCAACTAAAAACTGTAAACTTACTTGAGGTCATCTCAAGGTAAACTATTGATTTTCAAATGAGACCCTGTATTTTTTTTATTGCAGAATCGTATGCTAAGGAATAAAAAGTCACCATCTGAAATGCTTTTTTACCTGAAATCTATTTTTGATTATATTAATTTTAATGAATTAAATAAATACGTACGATTTTTTAGAACTGTTTTTATTTCAATTCGTTATCTACAAGAGTCTGTAGATGTAAATAAATACAAGCAAAACGGTCTCACAAACAAAAAACAACTATACCTGTAAGGTAGTGAGATAGTAAATAAGGGAAGTTACCATAAGGTCATATTTACTTATTATTATTATTATTATTATTATTATTATTATTATTATTATTATTATTAGCACCGCGTCTTACTACCCGTTCGGGTTATACGCACTTACGCTAATATGTAATGGTAGGGTGATTGTGAGATGAAATGGAGGACCTACAGTTTAACGTGGAATACGAACCACGGTGGAGGCCTGGCATTCCCCACATTCACAAGATGTCTTGTCAGAGGTGAAGGAAGGGTTTGGTAATCAGATAAATTCATATTTACTTATTAGCCTACTTTTACCTCAGCTGGTTTTGATGCGAGATTTAAAATTAATCTGACGGATGGTTTGTGTTTACCAGTAAAATTGTAATATGAAGATATTTTAGTATAGTCATTTTCTATTTCAGTTTTATAAAAGTTAATTTTAATGCTAATTATGTATTTTTTAAATTAATTTGTCACCGCATCTTACTATCCGTTCGTGTTATACGGTCAATTATGTAATCTAGGCAACTTTTGTCTTTATAATCCGGAAGTAGCTATAAGAAAACAACATGATTGCTAATTAGATGATTTGGTTTTTTTTCACATGGTTGTCTTAAATTGTTTTGGAAATAGTAAGGAAGGACCCGATTGACCATTTCATGAAATTTTGATATAGTTCATTTGATTTATCGGAATTGTAAAATATGCATAGAGCAGGCAGTAATCCCAAAGCTTATTTTAGGTGCTTTCATTATCTTTTTGTGATCGGATGATAATTTTCACTATGTTGATTTTCTTTTGAGATAGTTTTAAAATCTAATCTCAGAACATTCGTCCAGCCATGCAGGTTAATAAAGGATAACTATTTATTTAAGTAAGAAAGAATACTTGAGAACAGTTCTAAGCAAATATTTATTTAAATACTATTTACATTATTTTTAATGTCACAATTAAGATTACTGTGTGTCAACCTCAAAACAATATTTTGGTTTTTGTTAAAAATCGTCATTTTTCTATATGTTTAAATTATCTTTCTGAATAACACATTTTATTGATTTATTATCATTCATTAATTTATTAATATTAAATTATATTCTGATTTCAGGATAATTTTACCATACTTTGTCCAAGTTTTTTTTTGTAAGGTATTGTTGACGTCAACGACTGGTGGATCATTGTGGTTGCTAGCTTTTTGTCAAAATAAGTAGGTAGGTCATGCAAGGTTGTAATTATTCTAAGCCCTATCATGATGGTGAGCCCATAGTGGTCAGATAAACCGACACAATTATGTCCTAACAATAAACTCCGGAAACGCTGCAGGGCCATGACAATGGACAAGAAATTTCTTTCTGTCACAATGTTTTATTTACTATACACTAAAATATTTAAAATAGTATATATAGCAGTTCCATGTCCTTAAACTATCAATGTGGGCAACGTTGTCATCATATCCAAATTTTACCAACATAATCACAGTTTTTCAAATTATAATCATGGTAAGTTTTCATGTAGAAATAACTTATATAAGAATATATCAGTAAACATTGTTAGTGGAATTACTAAATAAACTATTTATATTGTTTATAAACTCACTTAATTAACTATAGAGGGATAAAAATAAGAGGGGTTATTTCACCTATAAATTATTACTTTTAGCAAGATAGTGTATAAAGAAGTAGTTATTATTATTATTATTATTATTATTATTATTATTATTAGCACCGCGTCCTACTACCCGTTCGGTTTATACGCACTTACGCTAATGTGTAATGGTAGGGTTATTGTGAGATGAAATGGAGGACCTACAGTTTAACGTTGAATCCGAACCACGATGGAGGCCTGGCATTCCACACATTCACATGTTGTGATTAATACACATCTTTTCAGAGGTCAAGGAAGGGTTTTAGCAATCAGATAAATCTGTGCTGGGACCGAGGATTGAGTCCCGGAACTACAGCACAGAAGTCTGACACCTTACCCCTAGATCGTCAGGTCACAAAGAAGTAGTATTTATAATCAAACTATCTTTACTGGTTTTTGACAAATTGACTAAAGTTGTTATGCTTATTACTTCTGGGAAGGTTTATAGTATTTCAAATTATAAAAAATCATAAATAAAATTTCTGAATACAACGTTTTAAATAATAGGACTAACTATACACCATCTACGCTAGGAGTGTAGGTAGGTATCAGATAGCAAAAGCTTCCAGATCTACTATCATGTATCCATTCGCCAAACCATTTAATCCGTAAGATTGTGAGTTGAGCAGCTATCATGTTGGCAAATCAAAAGCTTCACAGCAAAACCATTTGTTTTTAGTTATGTTTTTATTTTAAGCGCTTTTACATTATTGAAAAACGAACTTATGAAAATTACAGTTTGGATATTTCTTTTTTTGTGGAAGTGACGTCTGTAGTGCACCTAAAAATGCTTCACAGACAAGTGCTTATGAAAGTTTGCCTTCTTTTCATAAATTAATATGTCTAACCAGACCAGATAACGTCACGCAAGTGGTTTTTGCTTATATAAATGCTCACATATGTTTACAAAAAATATATTATTTATTGAAACTAAAATTTTGATAGGGCTTTTATTTAAGTTATAGGAAAACAATTATTTTGGTGGCCAGTTATAACAAGATAAAAGTGTGATTATTGTATGCACTATAATATATCTTGTTGCCACAACCTCAAAACAAAAAACATAATCGTTTAGTTAATATTAATTGGTCTTTCATTAATAAACCCTTTTAATTAATAGTATACGGTGTGATATTCGTAGGAAACACTTTAATTTAAAACTGAAAACTCATATTGGCACACTAACGGGAATAAAAAGATTATTGTTGTATTTAAATTCTTAGTCCGTTTAGTTAGTTGGTAATGTTAGGAGAAGTTATACAGTGATCCATTAGAAAGTATTATTGGAAACATTTGATAACTCTTATTTGCATATGCTGGCGTCCGGGGTTCAATCCTCGGTCCCGGCAAAGATTTATCTGATTACCAAACCCTTCCTTCACCTCTGACAAGACATCTTGTGAATGTGGGGAATGCCAGGCCTCCACCGTGGTTCGGATTCCACGTTAAACTGTAGGTCCTCCATTTCATCTCACAATCACCCTACCATTACACATTAGCGTAAGTGCGTACAACCCGAACGGGTAGTAAGACGCGCTGCTACTAATAATAGTAATGATAATAATAAATCTTATTTGCATTTAACAATTTGATAAAGGCCTAGTCCTGCATCTGGTAGAAACTGCGCTACTTGGAAATTTGTGGCGAGAAAAAGGTTTATATTGGTGAAAAACTGAAGGAAGAAAATATTATTATTGATCTTTCAATTGTGAATAAAAAAACATTTTTTCAAAGTGTTAAATGCAAGAACTGTGGCTTAGAAGACTATTAAATTCTGTGAGTTTACTGACAAACTAAATGGTTTAGCGTCATTGTTGGAGATTTTTTTTGTAAATATTGTAACTATTCATGAGAAATTTATACTTATAATAAAACAAACACACGGCATTTTGATGTAAATGTGAGGTTAGTGTATGGTCTCAGAAGTGTAGGTAAAGGCAGGATTGCAGGTGGAACTTTGTGTGCTATAATGAATTTACCTCAACCACCTGGCAATTTTTTCAAGTGCAATAAAGTCTTAGATCAACGTATAAAAAGTGTAGCTAATGACTATGTATAAATCTGCATAGGAGGAAGTTAGTGAAAATGACAATACCACATTAGATGGAAGTTGGCAAAAACGAAGTCTTACGTAATTGAATGATGTGGTAATTTATATCAGCAAACTTTAATTTCAATTTCCCAATAATGTGTTTTTTCCAACTTAAGGTAGACTTATTTAAAAAGGGTGCTAAGTATTTGAATGGAGTTTTCAGGACTTGATTATGAACATGTTCCAAATACAGTGAACCTATTATTTTTGTATTAGAAATTTACCAAATAAATTAAAAATATATTATTAAAATTATTTTGTCGAAATAAAATAACTTAAAAAAAAATCTTCATCACTTAATCGTAAAACATACAAGTTAAATGTTAGGTTCACTTTTCTAACAAGGAATTCAAACGTTACCATTAAAACCTTTGTTTTAATATATTGAGTGAATCTGGAGATAATGGTACTTGAATAGTGTAAATTTAACATGGTGGGGATAAGGAGGGACTGGTCCCCTTATTGTAAAAATGTTAATTATGATTATAGAATTTGTTGATTTTTTATTTTGACAAATTAATAGAACAAAATGTTATGAGTTCCCATTAATTTAAACTATTCCAATATATGGAGTGTGAGCACATAATTAAAAATCATACGGACTTAAAGACTATAAGTATAAGGAGCTTGTAGTAGTGTTTTAGTTATTGAAAGTTAATGATCCACCGTGACTTAAAAATAG
Organism: Timema poppense; assembly: GCA_902141375.1. Taxonomy (NCBI): domain Eukaryota; kingdom Metazoa; phylum Arthropoda; class Insecta; order Phasmatodea; family Timematidae; genus Timema; species Timema poppense. Next base: position 50,333 of record CABFOV010002456.1, read on the forward strand.
GTCCTGTTAGTTTAAATCCTTACTGAAAGGTTACAGCACACGCTAAATTATAGTTCCAGAATTGATCGTTACACGGTACCGGCGGCTCGTGGTATAGATAAAAATTCAGTATTCCAAATCTTATAGTTAATTACATATTGCTGTTTTGTATGCTATTAAACTTTTCAAAAAAATAGCATGTTCGTGAGTGTTTGATGTGTAGTGTTTCAGTAGATTAAACGATGAACACTTAAGTGTTAATTTAATAAACTAATTTTTGTTGGTTGGTATATATCCGCGAAACATTTTTTTTTTTTTAAATAATTTCGACCACACTTTGGTACACTATAATAATATAAAATTAGAGTTTATTGAAATGCCTGAAATTATGAAAATCCAATAACATATATTTGTAGTAAGAAGATGAAATAGTAACTATGGCAGCACGTAGGACAGAATAGACCATAAGCAAATTACTGTATAAACATACTTATAGAATAATGAAATGGTAGGTCGTTATTTAATAAATGCAGAAAAAATCTCGTCATACTTTATGAACCAACTAGGCGAAAAAATTTGGTTTTTGCTGACACTTAAATCATCTTAGGGTTATTGTTGAAAATCACACATTAATATTGAGTCCAAAAATAAAATATCTAGGTGTGATATTTGACTTCATCCAGGAAGTTTCAACTAAAAAAAAAACACAATTGCATTAATGTTTTTCGCTCCCGTAACCTTTTAACAATACTTATAGCCATGGAGTCCATTCCCGTAGACTTTAATAGAAACGTGTAAAAATATTCTTCCACCTAGTATTTACATTTGTCCATCTTTCATGCTTATTATCACAAAATGAGCTAAATTCAATTAATCAGGCTCTGGAACGACATGCTATTCATTTGGTATATTGAACAAAATTAGCAAATCCCGTATCACAACTCTAGGATATAAATAATATTACACCAATCTACGTCCATCAACTTAAAGTACATACTTGCTAAGTTCATCCAGCAATTGACACATAAAACGAAATACTGGCCATTGAAGTAAATCACTAGCACTGTCTGGAACGTCCAGACTCTATTCTTATCAACATTATTGGAGTTCATGTCCCGGTGGCGTTAAGAAACGGTGTTTTACAAAACTTGTTTCACATTCCGTACGGTTTATACCCACTTCTGTGGCCGTGTGGTCTAAGGTGTCACTCTCGCAATAGACCAGACTGCCGATGATGGGAATATATAGGTTGGCTCTATATATTGGGTGTATTTAAGGTGGTTTTACCTAAATGGTTCTCTACTTTCCATCCACGATAATGTGATATACTTCCTCTAAATAATACCTTACCAATCCTTAACACAATAGAGTAATTAGTGCAAAGGTGTATAGCCCAAACAAGTAGTAAGACGCGGTGCGATAAAGAAAGTAATCCGGTTGAAAAGGCCATAAGCTAACCATTCCACTCATAATTAGAGGAAACCGTTCAAGTTCGGCCGTGACAACCGGTCACGGCAACAAACAGCAACACTTCCAAGGGCACACCAGTTTTACGGGGTTTCTTTGTCGAGGTCATACTCCCGCGATTGTCCTTAATCTATTTTGGTGAGATAGCTGAACAACATTATGGCCCAACTTATTGCGTCACATCATGGTGCTTTCAACCTGTCACAAGGGTATAGTATTTATTTAATTAACTCTATCTATCAGTATAGATTGTAGTTCCATATAGATGGATACCTACTTACCTACATGCCATAATTCTACTGAAGTTGGTGTTGAAGTAGAGAATAGACAACATCAGAGTTTCAAAATCAGAATTTTATTTCAAACTCAAATCATGGTAAGTTTTCTAAAGATATATTATATTCAGTGCACTAGTCTATTTTGAAACAAAATGTGACACTATTTTACTGCACTAACATAGTAAATTACAACCATAAATAGTATTGATAACCCAGACTCTAATTATTCTGTTTAAGCTGGTTCTTACTACCCATCCAAGTTATCAGAATTTAATTACACCGAAATAATATATATGAGGACGGTAGAATTGATAGTAAATGGCCCTCATTTGCGTGTAGAGAATGTGTGAATCAATTTAGATAAAATACCCTCAGTATATTCAGCTGGGATTCGAGCTTTGATATCCCCTGTTAGCGGAAATGCTTTTATTCTAAGGGAAGTGCTTTCAACCACATGGCGATTGGTAATGATAATCATTTCCTATTTTAGCCTTTTATGTATTTTCTTAATTCAAACACCTTCAAACGTGAAAGAATAATTGGTAAAATGGAATAGGCGTATAACCTAAACGTGTATTGAGATGCGGTGCTAATAAAAAAAAAGTAATAAACATATTCAAAGTTTGATCAAAATCACTTGATTTTGATTATATTTTCTTAAATGAGTCTATTTAATAATAATATAAACTATATAATGGCCATAAACAAACGTCTACGTGTCTTGTCGTAAAAAAAAAATTAGCATTCATTGAAGAATATTGGCTGTCAGACGGAGAATGACGTCATATCCGGGTTTACTTAAGATAAGTAAAAAAACACGGGTGGTGGAGGGGTGGGCTATTAGGGGTGATTGTAGAGAAAATAGTATGTGGGAGAGGAAAGAATATGCAATAATAATAAAGACATCCCAGTTTTATAGTCTTAGCTCAATCATACTTATACGTGGGGTCAAATGCTAGAGCTACAGCTTAACATGGGTCTTATCAAGGAATAGTATTTGATATTTCTTTGAACAAGGTATAATACAAGGTAGTGTTACGTCCCCATAGCTGTTTAGTGTTTTCATGGATAAGTGTATGAGGAATGCTTGTGAGGGCGTGGTTGGTGTACAAGTGGACAACATGAAAAATGAGAGTGATGCTTTATATATACATATGAAAACGTATTAATGGCTGACAGTGAAAGTCACTTTGCAGAATACATTAAATCGTTTGGACATGGCGACAGGCAATTAAGATCTTCTTATAAATATATCTTAAACTAATTTTATAGTTTTTGATAAGGATGGATCATTGAATAATGCCAGCTTGGTATAAATGGAAAAAAGTTTTTAACACGTGGATGGCCTTGTGTATGTGGGTAGAATGTTCTGTAAAAATAAAAGGATGGATGGTGAAATCGAAACATGGGCGAATACAACTCGGAGAGCAGTTGGATGTATGTGGACTCTTGCAAAGCATGAAGTAATATTGAAAGAGGGGGAAATGACAGTTATAAAATTGTGTTAATGCCAACATTGTTTTACTGATTTGAAAGTGGGTTTGTTAGTAAAATTCAGAGAACAAGGTGAATGCGGTTGGAATAAGATAACTAAGAAATGTTTGTGGAAAAACTAGTATGGACATAGTCAAATAATGAATAAAAATGTATCCATCTATTTATACCACAAGTAAACATTCTTGAGTACTTAATCATTTAGTTAGGTTTTTTTTAAGATGCATCATGAATGTAGTTATATTAAGCTCTGATTAAATAGTATTTAGCTACCAAGTTTAAGTTATAATTTTTATTCACATTGCATTATCAATTTTATGAATCCAAGTATAAATTAATAATTTTTATATTACTCTCATTATAAAATACCCAATTTTATTACTTTCATGAACGGAAAACACCAATACATACAACTGATATAAGAAGAACTACAGTTTAATCAATTGTTTAAAAATCTTCATTTGTGTATGTGTACTATATTTGCTATGCTTAGGAAATTTTTATAAATTAATTATGTTTTCATAGCAGAACTGAAAAAAATAATGAAATGTTCATAATTCTAGATTAAACATAGTAACATTCCTATAAATACTTGAATTTGTGCCTCTACCAAACGTTTAATGGGCTAATTGAGATAGTGAGTAATATTCCTGTGATTGAGACAGAGTAATCTACGTTTTACTAAGTTAATTATTGTATTGTCTCAAGTTAGTATTAGTTTTTGATTTGTATGTGAACATAAAAACCAACGCTAGCAAGCCTAGTATCACAAAACAAAACGTTTTATTTCAGATGGGTCCAGGTTTATACATCACTTTCTTGATGATCGCCCTCGCTGCATTGTCAGGACCAACCAAAGGTGCCAGCGTAGGAATAGCTTATGAACCTATGAACTTGGCCAGAGAAGCCAGAGCAGCCACTGCTGCAACGCCAGCAACAGCAGCCACCGCTGCAACAGCAGCAACCGCCGCAACAGCAGCCACCGCGGCCACCGCTGCAACGGCCGCAACTCCAGCTACAGCAGCAACTGCCGCAACAGCAGCCACCGCTGCAACAGCAGCAACCGCCGCAACAGCAGCCACCGCGGCCACCGCTGCAACGGCCGCAACTCCAGCTACAGCAGCAACGGCAGCAAGAGCAGCAAGAGCAGCCACCGCTGCAACGGCCGCAACTCCAGCTACAGCAGCAACGGCAGCAAGAGCAGCAAGAGCAGCCACCGCTGCAACGGCCGCAACTCCAGCTACAGCAGCAACGGCAGCAAGAGCAGCAAGAGCAGCCACCGCTGCAACGGCCGCAACTCCAGCTACAGCAGCAACGGCAGCAAGAGCAGCAAGAGCAGCCACCGCTGCAACGGCCGCAACTCCAGCTACAGCAGCAACGGCAGCAAGAGCAGCAAGAGCAGCCACCGCTGCAACGGCCGCAACTCCAGCTACAGCAGCAACGGCAGCAAGAGCAGCAAGAGCAGCCACCGCTGCAACGGCCGCAACTCCAGCTACAGCAGCAACGGCAGCAAGAGCAGCAAGAGCAGCCACCGCTGCAACGGCCGCAACTCCAGCTACAGCAGCAACGGCAGCAAGAGCAGCAAGAGCAGCCACCGCTGCAACGGCCGCAACTCCAGCTACAGCAGCAACGGCAGCAAGAGCAGCAAGAGCAGCCACCGCTGCAACGGCCGCAACTCCAGCTACAGCAGCAACGGCAGCAAGAGCAGCAAGAGCAGCCACCGCTGCAACGGCCGCAACTCCAGCTACAGCAGCAACGGCAGCAAGAGCAGCAAGAGCAGCCACCGCTGCAACGGCCGCAACTCCAGCTACAGCAGCAACGGCAGCAAGAGCAGCAAGAGCAGCCACCGCTGCAACGGCCGCAACTCCAGCTACAGCAGCAACGGCAGCAAGAGCAGCAAGAGCAGCCACCGCTGCAACGGCCGCAACTCCAGCTACAGCAACAACGGCAGCAAGAGCAGCAAGAGCAGCCACTGCTGCAACGGCCGCTACTCCAGCTACAGCAGCAACGGCAGCAAGAGCAGCAAGAGCAGCCAGAGCAGCTACAGAAGCAACACCAGCTTCTGCTGTAACATAAGCTCAAGTTTTAGTGGCAGATGTAACAATTACATAACCGAAAATTAAATGAATAAAAAGTATATCAATCAGAAAACATTGTCATAATGGTTTGCTTTCTTAAATCACCCAAATATTGCACTGCTATCAAAATCCAGACCTATGACTGTAACAACTATACAAGTTTATCTAAAGATGCTTTTAAATGAAAGTAAAGCAACTATATCCTATTTATTCAGAATCAATATAAGCATTAATATATCCAGTATATGATGCGTTAACATTACCAAACAATTATGTATCCTCACCTTTGGTAAATTATACAGATTATATCCAATCAGTGATGCAACAATACATTCAATCATATATGTTTCAATATCTCCCATACCCGCTTTAGGGGTCGCACGATCTAACGCGTTACTCCCACAATAGACTAGAATGTCAATGACGGGAAGATAGATGATTAAATCTCGGTCAGGTGTATTTGAGGTAGTTCTTACAAATTGGGTTTCCACTCTCCCTCCACGCAAACGCGGCTCCATTTCCAATAAATATAACGTTATTAATCCTTAAAACCATCAGCGTAATTAATGCATAAGCGTACAACATAAACGGGTAAATAGTAAGAGGCAGTGTTAAAAAATTTTTTATCTCGTGTTGGAAATGAAATAACATTTTCAAGCAGTAATGCATTTATATATCAACAATTAATTTCGCATTTCACACAATCAATGACAACTCATCATATCCAGGCATTAATGTAACTAAATATTATACAAATCTGTTCTAGTACAATAATAATCAGATATTTCATTCCATGCCTTCTTATTTCTTTAGATTCTTGATTACTTTTTTTAGACATTAGAGATATCACATCTTAACAACCTTTGTTGTGATAAAAAAAAAATATACTTCACAATAAATTCATGTATGTATTTTGACCAATTGAATATCTCAAATCAAACCACATATTTCTATCAAAATGAAATCTTATATTTTTAAACACTATTATGGGAGCATAGTGTCAGAAAACCTTCTGTCGTGGCAGATTCAGCGAAAAGTATTTACGGGTAGTTTAATCCGATTAATAAATAATTCTAAATCAAAAATAATCATGGTGTCACTCTCGCTTGTGTGGAATATACCGGTGAAGATAAGTAGAAGGATTGATAACTCAAGACAATTTGACCTTTGACCCTGATATGGGTTTTTAACTGGTGACATCATCAGGATGTTGCAATTCTGTGTGACGTCATCATTATGTCACAACCCTGATTGTTTAATTTGGTTTGGGTGACGTAATGGTCCCCATAAGGGGTTATTGACCTGGTTTTGTAGGTGGTTTATTCTTGTCCAAACTTGTTCAATTCTGCCCAGTAAATCCCATTTGATTTAAATGTGTGCTCATTGGTTTTGTTATGTGTGCCCCTTTGGATCGAATGTCTGGTAGGATTGGGGCTTGAGTGGGAGTTTATTTATGGTAGTATTTTTATTGTGGAGGAGCGTGTGGTCCCTAACGTCAGGCACTCCTCCCGTGACATTCCATACAATGTTGCCTGTTCATAGCTAATGAGGGTGGGAGTGGGAACAGGCACCCTCTCTCAACCACTGTATACCATAGAGTGTGAACTACTGGCTCGGTCTCCCTGTCATAAGCCCCTGAATTTATTTTGGTATGGAGCAACCCTGATAAATCATACCTGTCGCCAGTTAAGTGGAAATACACGTCGAAACAGGAATATATCATGACATGTTAATACAGGAATGGGTGATGTCGCAAACATCCCCTATTCTATGTGGCAATAGATTTTTCCTTGTTGACGTCATCGCAACCATGATTACTCATACCTGGCGCCAGTTTTCCTGGTAGACAAGTTGAGACAGGAATATAGCACATGTCGAGACAGGAATGGGTGATATTGAAACCCTACCGTCTTCTATGTGGCAGTGGGTTTTCCCTGGTGACGTCAACAATCTGTCGCAAACATGATGGCTCATACCTGGGCCAGTTTGGCGGCTCAATAAGTAGAGACAGGAATAAGTCTTGACCTTGAAACCATGAGATAGTATATGAGGCCATTGACCATGTTCCTACTGATGACCTGTGCCATTTTTACAACTTGACAAGTAGAGACAAGAATAGGTGATGACTCACACCTGACACCAGATTGAGAGTTCGACAAGTCTAGACTAGTATCTGGTAAAATTATTGAGTCCCTACTTGTTATGATAGGAAGCTATCAGGTTTTTCTTGAGTGAAACACGATTTTACAAAAATAAATATCTATTTTACATTAAAGGTCTCACAGACTATATTGTTAGCTCCCCTTCACTCTAACAATCAGAGACGGTAACAATAATTAGATTGTATTTAACTACTACAAAGCTAAATGCATGAGATGATAGAAGCAGGGAAACATTTATAGAAGTAAGAGAATTGAATTGGTAACAATAATAGATTTACTCTACAAATAACATAAAAGGGTAATATTGGGCTACAAAACTTATTGTATAATGAAAGATGTACAGAAATAATAAAGTATAGTAAAATCCTTTAGATATGCTAGTTAAGTCAAGTAAATTAGAGAAGTATAACTATACAAATTCAATTTTAAACTGACAAATGTATCAGGTTTTAATAACTCCAAGTATATAAGAACTTCTGGTAGTACTGGAGAATATGCGTCTAAGACGACACGGAAACAACCAAAGGAAGTTAAGTTGATAGAAATCATTGTATGCCAAACCAGCCGGACTACAGCCAGACTTTCACTAGAAGGGTGTAAACAGAAAACATGGCGAATTAATTAATCGTGAAGATATAATTGCAAATATTATAATTTTAGAGTTATTAAGCTAATTGACGGCCAAGCTAGCTAGCTTGACTTAAGAATATGAAATACATCCTATATAATAAATTGCTAAGAGGACCTTCATGCAGTTACATTAGCAGATTGAAACAACCAGATGTCCACACAAAATTTTACTATGGCTGGTCCTTTCCCAGTGAGTACTGAAATACCAATCAATAGTACAATCACGCCATTATCTACGCCCTGGGGTATACATCAAATCTAGTACATGCCAACATAAGGTACTAGGACAAATAAAGTGCCAACAAGGGAAGAATGAAAACATTATCTTTGCGGACCACTATACAAAACTAACCGTGTTCCGCACTTTGCATACCCCAAAATAGTAACGCAGATAAAGAGGTACCAACAAAAATGTCGTGAGATACTGACCCAACTAGGTCCTCAAATAAGGGCGCTAAACCACCTGATTGTAGCCATACAAAATTTGAAAAAATGAGTTTGACGTCCATGCCGTCATAGGATATTGTGAATTCAAAAGGACTAAAAATATTAAGAAGAGGAAGCTTAAAGCAAGGTCCCTACTACATATAGGACTCCAAGATTCAGTATTGAAGCTATGTTATATGAACATAGGGAAAACATACACTCAGACTATCCGAATAGAGTAATTAAGTTGGGTTGACACCAAACCAAAATTAGTCATTCGGATTAAATCAATACTGAAGGACTTGGACAACATTATAGTCGACTCGACTAAGTAAACTAAGTCAAATGGACAGATTAACAAAAATTATTCCCTCGGACTAAATCAACAAGTCTAAAGGACTTGGACAATATTATAGCCGACTCAACTGAGTAAAATAAGTCAAAAGGACAGATAAACTAAAATTAGTCCCTAGGTCTAAATCAACAAGTCTGAAGGACTTGGACAATATTACAGTTAACTCGATTGAGTAAATTAAGTCAAAAGGACGGATTAACAAAAATTACTAAACATTTTTACAGGAATGAATATATCTGTTCATACAATTTTCCACAGTTTATCTTAGATGTATTTGTATAATTGTTGATTTTAGTTCACAATCCAACATGTAATTGTCTAGGCCGACGACTGGACATGTATAGTAGGTAGCACTGAACAGAACCAGGTTTCTGATATATGTTTCTACCGTAGGCTGGTCTACGACCATTTTAGGCGCGTATTTGGCTAAAACTTTTTCTTTTCCACCCCCTTGACGTAGATGGTTTCGGCACACATTATCCATGGGATATGAGGGATTCAAGCAGGCTATAATACCCATAACTGCTATCCCAAGAAATGCCATGCAGTTTGTTGAAGATATAGTTGGATTAAGTTTTAGCATCAGCGGAAAGTTTATCGATGGCGTAAAGGGGTTTTAACACCCAATGTTGGATAAATGTACTTCATACAGATAAAACACTCACTTCCTTGATGATAAACTCTTTTCTGTCATCAATGAAGCTCTGTAAATCTAAAATTACGTCCATGATTCAAATGACGGTGGTAAAGGGGCGTGAAGTCATTTATATTAATTCCAAAACTCAGTCAATAAGTTTCTGTTTTGGTCGATTGTGATATTGTTGTAAACTACCCGTACACTATACAGTTGACGAATTTGGTGAGTGCCCTGATGAAGGTCACTTCGATGCTCAGAGAGCAAGGTCTCATCAAATTCCTTTGCGATTTCATGTGGGCGGACAAATTGGTTGTGAAACCGAAAACCATGGTATTATATCGCTTAGGGAAGGCCTCCCATGTGATGTCACTGCCTTCGTTCATGAAATGGATACCCATTTCAGAAAACAGGGTGTGGTAGGACATGCCATAGCTGCCGTTTAAAAAATCGGGCTGTAATGGTTTCGATAACACTTGTTCCCCGTCTACGTACAACGAGAAATTGTTCATGCCATAGGTTTGGAATTTGAATGGGTTCTTGGTGGTAACTGCATTGAACGCAGCCTTTGATACATATCCCACGATGCATTGTTTGTTAACTTCCCTTGATTACGTTGTCCAGTGATTCCTCTCTCACACCCGTAAGAATAGTGAGTGTTTTTCTTTAACAAGGGCGATAGGATACTTTGCAGGACTGCCGTTTAATGCCTTGGCATGTGCCAACAGTGTAGAAGGAGCTACTTTGAGAAGTTGCAGTAGAAGGCAAGTATCAACGATGTAAACCTTAAAAGGCTGTATTTAAGGGGCAGCCAAAAGGCTAAGCTCATATCTGGAATGGACTAACTTGACTCTAAGTTCAGTAAAGATCAATAGTTATTTCTCTTGGCTAAACACAACGTGTGTAGATACCCCAAAAGATCCACCATCTTCCTTTTTTTCTGTGCGATTGCGACAAGCTTTAAATCCCTTGTTGTTGGTGGTAGCCTCTTCAAAGATGCCGGGGATGTCTGCGAACCATAGACCACAAACCAAATGTGTTATTTTGAATTCACTGTTCTAATTTATTAGCATCTCATTGTTCGATACATAACCATACGTGTTGAAGAATGGTGAGACTAGTATTTGGTTTAAAATCAAATCCGCCTGTGTGAGTATTGAATACAACCAGTTGATTACGGCAACGATTTGCTCTACCTTAGTGATAGTATACCATCGGTTTTATGATATCCACCCTAAGACAGAATAAGAGTAAGACAGAATATCGATATAGAACTTGTCTTGACCGATAACGGTAAATTCGATATGTGAATCATCATTGAGGGACGAGATAGGTTTGTACTAGGTTCATTGTCCACTTTCAGGACTTGTTTATGTTGATGAGATGGTAAAAAGATCGAGTTAACTGCTGGCAGTCTCGCAAGACTGTGGGCATAGAAAATAGATTTTAACTGAAAATATCTGCCACTTAATTCTTCTTCTTTCCCTGCGTGACCTTTTTACGTCGGGCAACGACAGAACATTAATGTCGGTGCTTCATACAATGCCCGTTATAGCCTGAACTGCGTAACAGGGTGTAGATCTTCTGCTTTGACTTGCGTTTCAGATGATTTCCAACCTCACCAACACGCTTTTGAAGGACTTCTTCGAAAGAATGACACTAACTGGTGACGTCAGCGAGCATGTTGATACCCGTAAGAAACGCCTTTTATTATAATGGATTTAGCAACACTTCTTAGCAACGGTACGATGTTCTTGAACAAGCCTCTGAAAAAACTTCCTAGTCTATGCCCGCGTTGATAGGGAACAACGCCCAGCCTTGTTGACGTAGCGTCAAAGGAAGGGAAAATTCATGATGAGTAGCGTTGAAAAATGAGTTTTAACGCACACTTTTCCAAACTCAAATGACACGGGTTCAGCAGTGTCTGTTCTTCTATTTATTTCCTTGTTTTCAATTTATTGATTTCCAAGCTTTCAATCTCCCGTCTAAGTACGGGCACGTAGTGCAATGGAGTATAGGTAACTGCCTTATGTATGCCTTAGACATAGTTCATGCTGTTGATACCTATGATGCGTAAAAATGGTGCCATAATGTTATCCACAGTCTGAAGATCGATGATATCCGTTTGGATGTACATTTAGTAGGGTAAGCTAAGAAGAATATTGGCGGTGTACGATGATTTTTGAACTTTGATCATATTGGTCTTAGGTTCAAAACCTTGCTGTAAGCTTAGTTGACTAGATAGAGTCAGCAGCTGTATATTTTGTGAAGTAGTGGAAAGTCTTCTTTTTTGTTAGGGTTTGAGTATTTGAATGAAACTCCAGAATCCCTTTTAAGGTATGAGTTAAATACCTTTCACTCGAACACTTTAAATTCTAGACTGGTGAATGGTCAGAAAACTTGTATTCACCCATCTACCCTCTGTGCCATCCGCTACCTATTTCCCGGAAGTACGTCGTCCTCTCAGAATGGGAAACAACAACCTTATTACAGAATATCTCAAGTGCTGTTGCCATTTTGCAGACCATTCTGACACGAAAAAAAGAAAAGGTTGAACTTTGTATGTATTTTAAGTTTCGGAGTTAATAAATATATATATAGCACCGCGTCTTGTTATTTCAATAATGTGACGATAAGGAAGCCTTTTAGAGGTAGTTTACCCGCATTTGCATGAACCAAAATTGGGAAACAATTGAGAAAAAAAAAATTCTCAATAGACCTGACTGGAAATCGAACCCCGATATCCCCGTCATCAGTTAGCCAGACTAACATGAGAGTGAAACCTAGACGAATCGGCCAATGAAATGGGATTTTCGACCTTTGAAATGACTTATTACACTTAAACAAATTGTACATCTTTGTTACATAAAATAACGAAATTAATTAGTTTATTAAAAATTTTAGCGCCTCGTCTTACTACTTATTCAGATGAACGCTTATAAATTAATTACACTATGGCTCAGGGATTAGGAAGGCTTAATTGAGATTAAATGCACCTAAATTTATATGGAAGGAGTTTGGAAAACCATTTTGTAAAAACCAAGCTGAGATTAGCGTGTTAGATGACGTGGCCACCGTAGCGGGTAGTTAAATGTTGAATACCATATGGGCAATAATATGTGATGTAATAAAAGTAGAATATAATACATACAACAAATAAATGAGACCATTTAGTACAAATACACGATATAGTTTTCAACTTTTATTTTGACATCATATGCGTTGAATAAATCAAAAGGATGTTCCTTCAATGAAACCTGTTTAGGTAATCGAATGGTCTAGGTATCGCTCTCGCAATAGACTAGACCGCTGATGACAAGAATATCGGGGTACTAATCCTGGTTGGATGTATTGAGGCTGTGTTTTTCCTGGTTTAACTCCCCCACTAACATGCAAAAACCCTCCCTCTAAATTCAACCTTTCTCATTCCTAACTCATTTGTGAAATTTGTTAATATGATTATCAACCAAACGGATAGTAAGATGTGGTTTGAAAAACATATGAAAAATTAAAATTCACAGGAACTAACCTAAACACAGGGATTTTGGCTTTGCATGTCACTGTTATCCTATCTTATCATCATGGGTCGTCTCGTATCTAGGGTCATCTTTTACTAGTTGATGTTGAGTCTAGAAAAGTTATGGTAATTGGTAAAAGTAATAATAGTTATTCATTGTTACATCAAAATAAGATCATTATGTATATATTTTTATTTAAATACAATAATAAATATAAACATCCTTGTTTCAAAATATTTTTCTTGAAAGTGAAAAGAACTGATGTGAAAAATACTTATTTCTATGTCTCACTCATAATTTCCGAACTAATTTGTAGATATCGACTAAAATTGAATCACACATACAGCCGCTGGTTTTGATTTTGATCTCCCTTAGGACCTACATTTTAGAGTAGAGAATATTCAAGGTAAAATAATGAATTGTTTTGTGTATTATTATTAGCACCGCGTCTTACTACCCGTTCGGGTTATACGCACCTACGCTAATGTGTAAATGTAGGGTGATTGTGAGATGAAATGGAGGACCTACAGTTTAACGTGGAATCCGAACCATGGTGGAGGCCTGGCATTCACCACATTCACAAGATGTCTTGTCAGAGGTGAAGGAAGGGTTTGGTAATCAGATAAATCTGTGCCGGGACCAAGGATTGAACCCCGGCCGCCAGCACAGAAGTCNAAATCTATGCCGGAACAGAGGATTGAACCCCGGCCGCCAGCATAGAAGTCTGACACCTTACCCCTAGACCGCCAGGTCACCTTGTTTTGTGTAAGGTTAAAGCTATAAAAATATCACTATTCTACTAGCTGCACTGAATAAATGTAATTAATGACCCTTATTTTGACCAGAAAATATTAAAACCTAATGTGCAGAAACTAGTCTAAATTATTTTGGAACATAATAAAAGAATAGGGGCGAAAATAAAAAAAACAATTGAAATCAATTTAACCAAATTTGGAAAGCTTATATTACTCACATAGATAATATTTAATATATTATTAAATTTTTCAAATCAGAGTAGGTGTCCAAAATTTGGTCAAATATTAATTTTAACAAATGTGATATTATTTCGACCAATCTCTGTAAATACATATTCCCTTTAAAGTAAATATCTTAGTTTGATGTTTATCCTGTGGTGGCAAAATTTAATCAAACCAAGTGTCTCGAAATATGGCAAACTTTTTAAAGAAGAGAAATAATTCTTCAATCCTAACATAAGTACACTTGGTCGGTTGCATAGTATTATATAAGACGTAATTTATTAATTATTTGTATTAATTGTTATTTTTTAATTAAACGAAACTTGGTATGTGATAGTCTTTTTTTTATAATAATATATTTCACCTCATTTATACGGAATCATTTAAGTCATAATGGAATCAAAAATATATATACCTACCTATGTGACTTGCGTACAATGCCATATTCATGATTACTAAAGTTGACCATTTATAAAAAGAGTTCTTTAATAAAAAGATTATGTCACTCACAATGGTTACATTATTATTGTAACCTATATTTACTGGGTCATCATCGACGAACCTAATTTTTTAGTTAGCCAATTTTAATTAATCTTAGTATTCACATATAATAGTATTAATAAAAATAATAATAATTATAGTTACTATTACTATCAATGTCTCTGTCTTACGACAGGTCAATTCCTTTGTCAGTGGACTTATACCGCCAATGCACACCATCCTCTACCTTCTCCTTCAACTCCCAGATTTTTCTTCTTTCCTTCAAGTCATCCAATATTTGATTCTTCCTAAGATCCTATTTCCTCAACTTTGCCGTATGTGATGTCATGTAAAAAAAACTTCTTCCTAAGGATGTTCGCAAACCAGTTTTCTTTGTTCCAAAGAGTCACACCCAGAATTGTTCTCTCTCGCCCTCTATTCTTAGGACCTCTTTATTCGCCACCCGGTCTGTCCATCTGATTTTTTCATTTCTTCTCCAGCATGGCATTTTAAATCTCATCAAGTATATCTTTTCCATCTTCTTGAAGTTCAATACGCATATCAAGTTTAAATATATCAATAACATATTTAAATAATTTTTCTGAAATTCATATTTTTAGCAATAATGTTCAATTCATAGAAGAGTGACATGATTGCTTTTCACTCAAGCATTATATAGCTTACATTATCTATAATAAATCTCGTATATTGGTAAACCATATGATTTTGTCCCTCCTCTCCATAATAATTGGTTCAATAGTGTAAGTAGATGGTGGGGCGTTTCAGGGCAATTTGACGTTTGACCTTCAACCCTGAGTTGCGTGACGTATCATTACATATGAGGCAATGGTTTTTCCCTGATGACTCATACCTCACGCCAGTTTGGTTGCTCGAGAAGACGAGTCGAGACAGTAAGAAATTATGACCTTAAACCGTGATCTAGTACATGAGGTCATTAACCTTGCCGACTTTCTACCTTTACCCCCTTTTATGTGGCAATGGGTATTCCCGATGACGTCAACGAAGAGTCACAAACCTGATGACACATACCAGGCGCCAGTTTGGTGGATCGACAACACAGGAATAAGTCACGACCTTTAATGATGTTGCAAAACTCCCCAATCTATGTGGTAATGGGTTTGCCCTGGTGTCGTCATCGCTGTGTCGCAGCCTAAACGGGTAACAGATACAACTATCAGCACCTGTTTCGAAATCCTTTCATTGTAAAACTTGCCTTCGAGTGCTAAACACGCAACCCAGGATGAGTGATTACGCTTCGCTGACGGATATGGGTGAGTAAATGTACTGTTATAATAGACACTCATTATTTATTTGTTGTTAAAATAAAAGTGTATACAATTAATTTATTTCAAATTACAATAAACTATGGCGGAATTTTATAAGTTTATTATTTTATAATAGGTAAATGAGAATTAAAACTATAAATAATTTGAAGTTGTCTATACAGCCACTCTTTTGGATGACATTTGGATATAGTTATCCCAAAACAAGTGTTTATAATAATCAATGGTAATTTATTGAAAAACCTTATTCCAAGTTATAGTTAAATGGTATTTTATATTGTTTTTATCTTACTAATGGCTGAATCATATTTTAAAATAATATAAACAAGACTGGTTATAGTACATTAAATAATGTATTTTTTATTTAATAGTAGTATATTGAATAAATTTATTACAAACTATAAAACTATTATAAGGTATTTGGACGAGCTAACGTTACTAATGTTCTCAGATTCCCTTAACACTCTGGAGATTATTTTATCATACTTTTATATCACGTAAAAAATATGATCAATATTTTTAATTCAAGATATATTGAATATTAAACTAAGTTGTTACGTTGTATTTTTTAGAGAATGAGCTTTAGGGATATCCACAGATATCCGCGTATCTGATGGCCCTTGGTGTCAACCTGAAAGAATTGACCACAAACGGTTGATAATTTCTGACCAATGAAAGACCAGATTTGTTAAAAAGAACAGTTAGCTTTTAATAGAAAAAAACACAATGCAAAATTGTATTGAAATTTGAATAATGTGCTAAATTGTTGGGTATTTTCATGAAAAAATTTGGGTATTATAGTTTTTTGTTTAATAAATAATAAACGTTAAATATTTTATATTAATTTAAGTTGATTTCCTAGTTGCAAAATTAATGTAAGAAACCTTGGCTCAGTTGTTAGAATCCATACTTTCTTATATAGGTGTTACGGGTTAGAGTCCTGGCAGGACAATAGATATTATTGTGAAAATGATTATGCGAATTAATAGGTAGTTTCGGTATGATTATTCATGGACATCACGTTAAAATATGAATACAAAGTTATGTTTGTTTCAGATGCATGGGACTTCAGGTTGTCTTATGCACATCAGGTGTCTGAGGTGATTCCGGTAGTTTCACCTCCACCACTACCACCACTAGTGCCACACGAGCCTAAAAATAACAGTTTTTGGCTCTGGATGCGATTGATGCATTCATAGGTGAGATTATTATTTTACGTTTAAATAGTAGAAAATTGATGCATAAAATATTATTAATATTATTAGTTGAAAGACCATATTAGGAGCATATTGCTTAGTAAACCTCTATAAAAGAACACTTATAGGTGAAAAAACTTTTTAAATAGAACCTTAAAGTAAATGAAACGTCCCAAATATTATGTGAAATAAACAAGTTTCTTTTAAATTAGGTAGTCTAAGTAACGGGGGGATCCATTTTAATATTAGATATGCATACTGTCCACTCCGAGGACAACTATAATTCAAATGGTCAATTTGTTTTCAGGAATTAATTTGTTAACTTTTATGATAATTTATTGATTTAAAAAGTGCAAAGAATTAATTTTTAAACTGACTTTAGTTGGAAGAATATTGATTCAATTGCTTACTTTGTAGTTAATTTGACTTGTGTTTTTAATTTAAACTCTTGTGTTTTAGCTCAAAATGATACTGGAGATGGCTGTCCAAGCCGGGGGGAAGACGTGGTACAGACCCCAACCTTCGCAGCCCTATTCAGCTAGCAAGAGCTTTGCCAACTCGATTCGTCGTCCCGCAAACCGGTGGTTTAGGGGTGGGGCAGGCGGGAATCACAGCCCCCCTTCAAGGAATGGGTATGGTGGGAGTGGGAGCGTCATCATAACCCCAGACGGGAATTATTGGCCCAGTAAATCAGGTTGTTGGGGCAATGTCAAATGGTATCTCTCTTTTAATCGTCGATGAGAGAATAAACCAATTGAGGTTTTTATTTTGTACCGGTAGAGAAGTTACTCTATATCTTTGTGCTCTAGCAAGTGACAGTGACACATTAATCTGGCCTGAAGAGCAAGTTACTACTTTGCTCAATTGGCTGTAAGACCATGATGTCAGGGCCTATGATCCTGTCGGTTTATTTTTGAATAGTACGGACTTGACGTTGAATACTGTATACGTTTCATTTAAGCAAGCGGATCAGGTAGACGCTTGAGCCGTGCTCGATAACGTAGGTCGCGTGTTGAAGAGTAATATATTTTAATTAAGTACGGCACCATTGTACATTAAACTTGCACCGGGGCTCTTTGCTTTATTTTGTGTTGGTCGTCGTTAGTGGTTTCACAAACATCAACCTTAGTAGTCCCCGGGGTGCACATACACACGTATACAGAAATATAAAGAAAAAAGAGGAAAATAGAAGTAATGAAATTTAATGAAAATCATTATACGTGATCAATGTTTAGCACGTAATCTCGATAAGAACTGTCTTTACAAACTAAATATGATATGAGGTAGCATTGCCTAAGCCTTGGCCAACAAGGGGCGTAAGGCGCCGGAAGGACTAACTCAGACAATTGAGTTAGTTACTGGTCCCTCAATCACAAGGCCTGTTGGCCGAGCACGCTTAGTTATTACTTACATAGGGCAAGTTCAAGTCCAGTTACATATGAGCACCCTGAATACAGAGCAAAACCCCTTACAAGAGGATCGACCAACTTACATGGATATATCAATATCTACGGGCCATGCCCGGTCGGGAACACGTCCCACAATTTGGTCACCCAACGGGCGATCAATATCACAACATACATGCAAGTAATTAATTACTGCTCCAGCCGTGCCAGAGGTGCAGAAGCGGCTCATGAGCTGTATACTCCATAAGGGGAGTATTACTGCGTAATAACAAAGATTAACCACGGGCCAATCTTGAGAAGCATGAACGGCCCACAGGTTAACCACCCAACACAAGTGCGTGGGATTGATAAAGGTACCTAACTAGGTATGGATCCCAGGCCTCCATATAACTTGAACCATCTCTTTCCCTGGCAAGCTACCTTTGAGTTACACCAGTGTCTCAATATCGACACGGTTTATTACCTAATCCTAACATGAAAGTTATCCTATTCATCCAGCCATGAAATAGGCTCATCCTTATTTTTAACATCTAACTGGAAGTTCTACTCTATACATCCTTAACATCTAACTGGAAGTTTACTCGATACATCCTCAATTTCTAACTGGAAGTTTACTCAATACATCCTTAACTTCTAACTGGAAGTTTAACTTAATACATCCTGCCATTAAATAGGCTAATATAGTGACTTGTTCCTGTCCAGTGGATCAATTTCCCTGAACTGTATGCCTACGTTGATATGATAGATTAGTCGACGTGAAGAGAGTGCGTAGTATGCCAACGGCGCTGATGGTGTCCTGTGGTGTTCTATATTTCTTCCAAGCAGCCCGGAGAATATATAGTATGAGAACTCCACGTGATGGTGTGGTCAGTACGAAGAGGAGGGGGAAAGCTTCCCTCTGATTCTAGAACAATGACTTGCGTCGGCCAACACCATTCACGGAGCTTTCAGTTGACTGTAACTCGTTGTCCAGCGTGGAGTTCTTCCCTGTGGTCGCGCTCGGCAAATTCTCTTGGTGTTGTTCTTTTCAGTGGGGCATCAGGCTCGACGGAAGAGTCGGTGAAGTAGGTATGTAAATAAACAAACAAATGTTACGGGCGTAGCATTTAACACTAGTATTTCATTTGTTAACTCTTGACGACTTTCTTGTACCACCAAAATATTCGTATTTTACACTTGAACGGGGCTAGGCCAGATTAGCCCATTACAAACTAAGCCATTTTATGGAGCCTCGAGGGAGTGCACGTCATTGCAATAAGCTCTCCTTGGCTACCACATTCAGTTGAAGAATTAAATAAATCATAACGATTAAAAATGGTGATACACTTTGTCTTTCCCGTGGATGAGTTATCGCTAAGATTGTTTGTGACGTTAAAAGAGAACCAGGGTGCATGGAAATGAACACCTATAGCAACATAAAGAAAGGCCTCAATATTCAAACATACACAGAAGTGGAACAATGCCATGATGCCATGTGAATCTTTTGGAAGGCGGTGGAATCGCTGAACTGAAAGAATTAAAAATACAACTATCCGAATACAAAGAGAACGTCGGGGGAGGGAAGCACTATATAAGGGGCCTACCCTTCCCGAACATTCCTTTAAGGGCTAACATGATTGTATAAGCAAAACAATTTGGATGTCATAACATCCTTGACAGCCACGTTTAAGTGTTCGCATTTCTGCCATGATTGTCATGTGGCGTTCAAAATAAATAATGAGCACAAATGTGAATTTGTTTGAAAAAAAGCTACGATAAAGTGGTTTGAAGTAGAGATCAAACCGTGGCCAGTAAAGACTGTGGGCGTTGGGTAACACACAAAACTGTTTTTTTTTAACAATAAGCCCCCGGGTTTTTGTAGAAGTCACATGTCTATCTGTGATGTCAAAAGATTGTGAGGTCTGCGTGCAATGTTTAAGTTTGAAAAGTCAAATTATTCACACAAGTGACATGAGACTTTTTGTAAAATATGCGAAACCCATCGTCCATTTGGTCATTTCTACTATATGAAGCAAGCCTCATTCAAACTGACACAGGAAAAGAGCAATTTCATGTTTGTATTCTATGATTTTGAATGAGGACAAGAAACTCTTCTTCAAAGTGCGGCTAGCATTTACTTGCTTGAACCTAACATCTGTGTGGTGCAGTAGTGTTGCAATGCCTGGCTTCATATTAATGTAAATGACCATCTTTTCACCGAATGTGGGGGCGATAGGACTCAGATATTCAAGAGTGATGTCACAATGGCTAGGTTGCACTGATATATCATCCTTGAAAAATTGGGAGACCGCGTTTTTTTTATCACGATACAGATAGCGTTCTAATCTCGGAACCTCCCGGCGTTTGGAGTCCACCGAGCGGAGACGTTTTAGGTGACCTCACTGGCGAAATTTAAGATTACGCTCGGGGAAGCTATATTAGCACCTTTTTATCTGGCGGTTCTAAGAAAAACGCGTCTGAGTTTGTGTTGGTGGTGATCCTGCCTAAACCAAAACGGTGTCCAAGGTTCGCGGAATCAACATAAAATACGGCAACCCGTTAATTTTGACGTTTTGGAAGCGATGGTCACCAAACGAGCTGCGCAAAGATACATACAAATACCGCACAAAATTGTAAAAAAAAGGTCTTTCGACTGTATGTTCCGTTTTGTAGAATAAAGTCTACCTGCCAGTGTACACCAAACGGCTGATAACAGATGATTTTAATACGTTGCCGTTTGTGTACTAGCGTCCTTGTTAACGCACTCGCCATGAGTAAAATGTAATTTATAGGGGCTGAATAATATTTTTTTTTCATTTTAGACAGTTCCACTGTCATATGATTTTCCAAAAATTTTAGATATTTTTTATTTTAACTGCATGAAAACACGCATATTTTTAATTAATTTATTTTATGCACCTAGGATATTTTTTATGTTTTTTCTATCCGCCAGTACAATCGTTCACCTACCTAACTATTTCTAATCAAATATTTGTTTTTATATATATTTATTTAATTCTAGTCAAACTTGTTTATTTTATTGTACATATTTTAAGCTTTAACAATTTGGTTGTGTACATATATTTAAATACTCTTTAAACTGGAATTTGTAAATTATTACCAAGGCCACTATTACCACTACGACCTCAAGAAATTGATTAATATTTCCTCTACAGGTAAACATGTATATTTTACTTCAAGGTCTAGTTATATTCTCTAACTATTTTTTTTTTGTAATTAAATATTCTAAGTATACTTTTCATGGCTTGAGAAATTTTTCTTGAACTTTTATTTGTGTGTAAATAAATATTCCAATTATACTTTTCATGGTGTTAGATATATTTGAATAAACTTTTATTTGTTTAAATAAAGATTCCAACTATACTTTTCATGGTGTGAGATTTATTTGTATTTAAATATTCCAAGTAAAATTTTCAGAGTGGGAGATATATTTGTAAAAACATTTATTTGTCTAAATACTTATTCCATGTATAATTTTAATATATAAAGTTCATTAATAAAGTTTATTTAGTATAAAAGTTCAGTCTCAAACGTTATGGACCGTTTGAAACATCCATTTTCGACTATCGTTAGCGGCGCTTCCGGCTGGGTAAAGTCATATTTTGCAGCCGACTTTATTCGTCTCTTGCACACAATGTGTGACGTTAAATTTGATAAAATTACCTGGTATTATGCTCAATGGCAACCAGGATTCAAACAAAACTGGCCAAGTCCCCACGCCTGCGGTAAAGATCAGATTTAACAATTTGCACGTCAGGTCTGTCTTGAAAACCCCCGTGTCTTACAAGAAAGAGGCTTACGCTGATGATACAAGTACTCCTCATGGGTATGTATTGTTAAACTTCAAGCAATGTACACCCGAATGGTTCAGATATAGAACCCACACACATGATGGACACGTTGTATATCTACCACACAAAAGCTATAAAAACACCGATACGTCCCAATTAAAGATCATCTAATAACCATGAGTCCCCAAGGGCTAAGGCAAGCCTCTCTGCTTTTAGCGATTCATCACTTGAACCCACAGAAACGTGTCGACTTGTTGAAAATGGCAGACAAGAAAATGATTTACTCTGTTTGTGAGTGAGCCTACAACACTTTAAAAGGGCGGGTGCCGTTGAAAAATGCGCTGAAGACAGAGATACGTGCTCAAAACCAGGTTTTGCGCAAGCTGGTCAAACTAGGAAATTGCTGGAAGAAGAAGAGACGACTACTCGTTCAAAAGGGAGGAGTGTTCCTGACCTTAGTTTTAGCCCCCTTAATCGGCAGTGTGTTCAGTTACTTATTCAAAAAGTTGATATTAGTACAAAAATATGAATTTGGTGTCCACAGAAACATTACATCGCTACGAGAAACACCACCAACATGTGGCATCGGCCACAAATCTAGAGGTCTTCGAGCTGGACAAGGAAATGTAAAAATTCCTCCCTTCAAAACATAACAAGTCTATATAAACTTTATACCAACAAGTGCTACAGCACTATCTGTACTTTAGTCAACATCCTCCACCGCCTGAATATACCACCACCACCATGACCATTCCTGAAGTGCCTGTACTTCTCATCCCTGATGTACTCAATACTGTACCAGTACATGCACGTAAAAAGCTGAACTTTTACAAGAATATATTATTTCTCAAGGTGGTATCTCTTGGAAATCAAATGGGGAAATGAGTATACACGATACACCTCTCTGTGGTTTCAATGTTGTTGATTTAGTAAACGATCTGGTCATAGCAAGAAGATACAGTGAGCAGTTGGGGTGGCGAGAGTTTCTCACGGCCCTTCAAATTATAAAAGTATAGAAAGAATTTATTGTAAATCGGAAACGTTTGGCACCCATTAGAAATCCGACACCCATACACCAACCACCTACACAATCACAATGCCCTAAAAAGAAGAAATTGAAATGGGCGGACGTAAACAGCTGGCTGCCATTCCGAGCTTAATGGTCCCTTTAGCCAACATCTACTATGGCCCTTCTCATCCTGTAGAGTTTACAGGGGCGGCGTCTCTAATAAATTTGTCTAACAAAGATCCCTACAAAGTACGAGAATGGTTTCGACTATAGGACGCTTATAACCTACACAAGTCGGTGATAAAAAAAGTTACCACGCAACAAGTACGTGGTGTCAAACATTGAAGACATCTGTCAAGCAGATCACAACGATATGCGTAGTCTTGGAAAATAAAACGACAGTGCTGTGTTCTTGCTCACCGTCATTGACGTGTTTAACAAGATGTCCTGGTTGAGGACACTTCCATCCAAGAAGGGGAGCGTCGAGAAAGACTCCTCTCACGACATTTTTAAACAAATTGGCCGTAAACCTCTAAGTTTACAGACGGACAAGGATACAGAGTTTACGGCACATCTAGTATTAAAATTTCACAATAAATAAGGCGTGTATTAGAATATCACTCATAATCCGCAGGTGAAGGCAAGCATCGTGAATCGATTCAATAGAAATCTAAAAGGACACGTGTGGTGATACTTTACCAATAATAACACCTATCACTATGTGGACGTCCTCCAGGATCTCGTCGACACTTACAATGGCGCAAAACATTTCAGTATCAAGATGGCGTCTGCAGACGTTTCAGAAACCAATTTTGTTTTTAAGTCAGAGATAATCTGTACGAAAAACGGTGTCCAAACTAGAATAGTAATCCAAAACCCCAAATCAGTGACACAGTGCGTATTAGCAAATCTAAAATGCAGTTTGAAAAAGGCTACAAAAGCAATTGGTGCCAAGAGATTTTCATAGTCAGCCGTGTCATGTTATGACAACCAGTCGTCTTCAGGATGACCAATATTGACGGCGAGGAAGTGGAGGGAACGTTTTACGAAACAGAATTGCAACACGTACGTCTTCCCGAAAATTTTAATGATGATATAATACTCCGTGTCAAGGGTAAAAGCTCTAGAAAGAAAGTGTACGTGCATTGGAAGGACTACCCCACCAAGTTTAATTCTTAGATTTCTGCCAGTTACCTCAGCACCATACTATGAAGGACCAGTTTTACATTACTTTGCTGAGCGACAGCTCTATGGGATATTTCCCGAAAAATATCCTCGCGAATTTCAACACTCAGCTACTCTACCTGCTTACACTCTACGGTAAGTGGGAAGTCGCTTTCCCCGAATTCTAATATCGGTGTTCTCCCACCACCGTGCCCGAGGGCCAAAATATTGTATGGTACAACTTGGTTGACACTAATGGCGTGGAACTAATATTAAAGAATCACATCCCGCCTGGAAATTACAGCATTATCCATGAATTGATCAAAGCCCTAAACGATGTAGTTGCGTTAAAAGGGAATTACATAGGTGTATTCAAGTACACAAACCCTAACAGAAAATTAAACGTTGTTTTTCCTTCACCAAATTTACAGCTGCTGACTCTATCAAGTCAACTAAGTCAACAGATCAGTTTCGATCCTCAGACTAATCTGATCAAATTTTCAAAGTCACCGTAAGCCACCAACTTTCTACCAGACCTGCCCTCCCAAATGTACATCTACATGGATATCGTCGATCTGCAGCCAATGGGTGGCATTGTGGACCCGCTTTTACGTATCGTAGGTATCAACAACATAAACTATTTTTATGACCTACATAAGACAGTTAGCTATACCCCTTTGCACTACGTGCCCGTACTTACAAGTGAAATTGAAAGCCTAGAAATCAATATAAGAACAAACAACGGTGAACCTTTACAATTCGAGTTTGGAAAAGTGTGCGTGAAAATTCAGTTTTCAAAATGAATAGTCACTAACAAAGATACTACATTGACCAGGCTAGAACAGGAATATCTTCGATATACCGCGGAGTTTCCTATCAACGAGGTTATGGAATAGGAAGTTTACATTGGCCTCTTCAAGAGCATTGCACGTTGCTAAGAAACGTCGCTAAAGCCATCGGAAAACAGGTGCTTCATAATGATATCGACGTTCTCTCCAACGTCGCCAATCAACGTCGTCCTTTCAAAGAGGCTCTATGGCAGCGTTTTGGTGAGACTGGAACGAACCTGAAACGAAAGGGGGCGCAGAAGATCGACACACTGATGAACGGCTCAGGAAATATAGTGCGTCGTAAGAAGCACCGAAGTCAGTCTTTTGTCGTTGCCCGACATAAAAAGGTCAAGACAGAAGCGATAGATATTTTTAGTTGAAATCTCGTTTCTACCGAATCCGGACAACTGGGCACCGCCATCTGGGCGCGGCCAACTGGGCGCTGCCAATTGGGCGCCGGGACAACTGGGCACCGGGACAACTGGGCGCCGGGACAGCTAGGCGCCAAAAGTAGCCCCACTTTTTTCCTTTTTTAAAAAGTGATAAGTAAAAACAAAAAACACACCCCATTTTTTTCTTTTTTTAAAAAGTCACTTTTTTGCACTTTTTCTTTTTTTAAAAAAAATCACTTTTTTAATGCATTGCAATATTATGCGCAACACCACGTAAAAACGAAATAATGTCTCTATTATTATAGTCCCTAACTAGTCTTACAATTCTAGCATCGACTTCTCGATACTTTCTTTTTTTCGGCGTAGGCTCATGTCCAGCTACAAGATGTTCATAGTAGATATCTCTTGCAACTTGTACTTTACGTAGAGCATCAATAAATTTCCATATTGTGGGATGTTGCATGCCCAGCTCAGTTCCTAGCCTGCGATGTGCAGCTTCAGCATGATTGTTAGTACGATTGTGACACGATTTTTTGTTCCATTTCGTCCAAACCACTATGGTTGACGAAACCTAATGAAGTCAAGAAGCAAAAAGTAATGGTAATGGGTCGAGTGGGCGAATTCTAAGAATACGCAAATAAAAGCTCGTAACACCTGCACCGCATATCTATGAACTGGATAAGAGAAAAGTAATAATAATGGGGGGGGGGGGGATATTTCTAAGAATAAACAAACCAAATCTCGTCGCACCTGCACCAGAAATAAGTCATAGCTTGAAGGTATTATAATATCGGCGATATTATTTTAATTTTTACATAGGGATGCACATAAATGCTACTTATTATTCCTCTTTAGTGGTTTATTTTGCGCACAATTCTTATTTTTCATTTTTTGGGGAGTTTTTTTATAGAAATTTTACTATATCAAATAGGGGCGACCTGGTGGTCTAGGGGTAAGGTGTCAGACTTCTGTGCTGGCGGCCGGGGTTCAATCCTCGGTCCCGGATAATATTTATCTGATTACCAAACCCTTCCTTCACCTCTGACAAGACATCTT
This sequence comes from Timema poppense, assembly GCA_902141375.1. Lineage (NCBI taxonomy): Eukaryota > Metazoa > Arthropoda > Insecta > Phasmatodea > Timematidae > Timema > Timema poppense. Next base: position 76,959 of record CABFOV010002456.1, read on the forward strand.
GTGAATGTGGGGAATGCCAGGTCTCCACCGTGGTTCGGATCCCTCGTTAAACTGTAGGTATTTCATTTCACAATCACCCTACCATTACACATTAGCATAAATGCGTACAACCCGAACGGGTAGTAAGACGCGGTGCTAATAATAATAATAATAATAATAATAATAATATATCAATTAGACTAATTTATAATATACATTAATTAAGTTTCCTCCACTAAGATTATTTTTTTAAATACTCCAAGAAAATGATATGATGTTGCGCTGAAAAATATGATTAATTAAAAAAAAGTTCATTTTTAGTTTTTATCCATCACTTTTTAACTTTAATTGAAAAAATATGAAAAAATGGTGCATTTTTTATTCTAAAAATTGCATAAGTTAATAAATAAATAAATAAAATAGTTTTATTTTAGCGCCCAGTTGTCCTGGCGCCCAGTTGTCCTAGCGCCCAGTTCGCGCGTGCCTAGTTGGCCGCGCCTGGCTGGCGGCGCCCAGATGGCGGCGCCCAGTTGTCCTAGACCGCGTTTCTACACCCCCAGTCCGAGTGTGCCAACTGTGAACTCGATCTCTTTTCCGTAACACCCAAGTAAGCATGTCTTGAATTTGGACAATGGCTCCAGTACAAACCTGTATCTTCCCTCATCCATGATTCGCCACCAGAATTTACCTTTATCAGTCAAGGCGAGTTCTATGTCGATCTTTCACAGACCATGCCATACCAAAAACATTTCCCGCGCGTCTCTTAACATGATATAACATCAAAGCTTAGCCCCAGACATTTGCAACCATTAAAGCCTCATGTGCCTTCTCTATCACGCCCAGAACATTCCAATGAAAACATTTTTAACCCTATTTTCGTCTACCAATCATACAGACGACGAAGTTAATCTGGTGAGATATTACAACACATTTTTCAAAACGCTATTAAACTACCGCCCCTCAAAGTCTGCGTCCAATTGGCGTGCATCTATAAAAGGAGCATAACGACGACGTTCCAGCCTTAATCACGAAAGTCACCGAGCAATGAAAAATCATGGAGGTTCAAGATGTTTGTACCCACAAAGCTAAGCTGGTGAAACCAGTCGTCATCACCAGTATTTTCAACACTTTGTTCCAGCTGGATGAAGTCGATGCCAAACGAGTCATCTTTGGCATGTGTGTCAAGTAAAACTTTACGTCCTATGTCCAGCTAGAAAAATGGCGAGGGAATTGTGCGGTGTTTAACCATACAGATTTTCAAGAACTGGGGAACTACAAGTCAGTCATAGCAAATTTTTCAGCAACACACAACCTCCTCAGAAGATTAGTCTGATTAATCATGAAATCTCTTTGAGACGCATGTGCGGTGACCATATGGTCATCAAAAGTAAGAAACAAGACGCGGGACTCAAATGGGTAACCTATATAGCACCTAGCTGGGCTCGTCTTTGTGAGGTGTGGGACCTCATCGACATTGTTATCGAACGCCGGGATATGTGGTAGAAATCCGTCACACGGTATTTCATCGATTTGATCGACACTTTCGTCGTGGATGTATGTGACATGCTAACAGAATCTGCGTATGTCATCGATCTCGAACAGCCTATGGTGAAAACGCACTTCAGAAACCTGTATATTATCAATACTCCCTACTATACACGTTAAATCATCGGTTTGGACAATTACATTTTGGATTGTTAAATAAAAACAATTTTACTGACACATCTAAGAGACACTGTAAAAAAACGCATGAACGAATATATGCGTATTCCAGTAATCGTGTACAGTGAAACCTGTCTAAATGGGATCTCAAGGGACCTAACATTTTTATTTATCACTTATAGAGGTTTTTCATGTATCAAGCTTCCCAAATAGCAGGTTAACATGCCAATTGTCTTAATTATAGAGGGTCCTACTATGAGAGGTCGAAATGTATATTTATCATATAATGAGGTGGAAATGTTTATAATTAAGTACATATAAATGTAAAAGAAATGTATATTTCATATTGCACAATTTTTATTTAAAAAATTAATGGCTTAAAAAAATCAGTGATAATAGTTTGTATTAGATTGTTAGTTGCCTAAAGGTGTTTCTCCATAGTATAAATTTGATAAATATGTCAGGATTATTAATATTTAACATCTCAAAATATTTATGTAAGCTTTTTAAGGCTTTTTCTGCGTCACGCTTTGATACTCTCTAAAGGCTCTTCACAAGTTTCACAACCCTCCTCCTCCTCTTCTTATTCTATATATAAGAACTCAGAAATAATGTCGTCATCAGCGAGCTCTTCCGATACTAGTACATCATCGTCCATACGCACAAAATCCTCAAAAGTGGGCTGCTGGTAATTTTCATTGCTACTACAAACGGCAATAATCTGGTTACATTCTTTAAGCGTTTCACAGGTCTCTTCCTCCTCTTGTAAGCTTTCAGGTTCCGGTTCATCCGTCACTTTGAATCCAGCTTTTTTGAAGCAGTTACTAATGGTGGTATTGCTCACACAAAACCAAGCTTTTCTCGCAAATCTCATTGCCTAAAGGATGTTAATTTCAGGGATTTTATTCTCTTCTATAGATTTAAGAACGTATTGTACGACTTATTTTCTGTAGTAAACTTTAAAAGTGTTGATAACACCTTGATCCATTGGCTGTAATTTACTTTTAGTATTCGCAGGAAAATACAATAATTTAACGTAGTCTAATTCGGGAATATTATTATGAGCTGTGCAGTTATCAATAAACAAAACAATTTTTCTTTTTTGGGCCTTCATATTGGTGTTCACTTTTTTCAACCTATCCGCGAATAAATCAGATGTCATCCAGGCCTTTTTATGGTTTTGATAACTAACAGGAAAGTTTTGATCCCTTTGAAGCTTCTTGGATTTTTCGATTTCCCAATTAAGAGAAGTGGCAGTTTTTCAGTTCCAGAAATATTTGCACACACAAGCACAGTAATTCTATCTTTGCTCAAATTTACCACCATGTTAACGCTGACCTTTGATTGTAAAAGTTTTATCTGGAAGCCACTTGTAGAATAAGCCCGCTTCATCAGCATTGAAGACGTTTTTGGGTGATAAATCATGTAATAAATGTGGAAGATTTTTAATCCACTGATTACATTCACTGTTGTCCACAGAATTGCTCTCTCCACAAACATTTTTGAAAACGATATCGTTCCTTCTCTTAAAGCCCTCCAACCACCCATTACTGCCAGAAAAAATTATAAAATACGCAGCTTACTCGCAATTTCTCGAGCTTTCTCCTTAATCATTGGGCCGCTTATTGGAATGTTTTTATTCCGTACCTGTTTCATCCACGTCGAGAGACATTTTTCAAGTTCAGGATACTCTGCTGGTCGTAGTCGTTTTAATTTTCCTTTTCCATCAGTACACTGAGAAAGTATTTTCTCCTTATTTTGAATAATTCTATAAAGAGTTGACCTTAGTAAATTAAACTCAGTGCACAGTTCGTCACGCTACTTTCCACTATCATATTCCAATAATAACTTTAATTTATCAGCGGATGTTAGAGAATTACACTTTCGTTTCTACATTTTTTGCACTGGTATTCGCTCGTTTCTCGTACAAATTCTTAAATAATACTGATAAACAAAGCAAGTATGGATGAAATTAGACTGTTTGAAATAAGCGTGTCATAACTTGTCTAAACCTGATAAATTGTCTCAATTATACGGGTTATTGAGCTACCAAATCCCAATTATAGAGGTAAACATCGAAAAAATCTATGAAATCTAATCTCAGTTAACAAGGTATGAAAATTCCCAGTAACAGAGGTATTTTAATGCAAAAGTGGCGGGACCTCATTGGAATTATCAATAACAAAGCTTTCTCTCATATCCAGGTCCCAGTTAAACAGGTTACACTGTATAATAAATATTATGCATGATGTTTGTGAAACATTTAATGTATAATAAATATTATGTATGTCTATAAATCCTTTAATGTATAGTAAATATATTATGTTTTGTAATATTGAGTTTTATTCATGCAAAACCTTTCTGTCCATTACACGTAGGTAGGTTAACCAGTTACGAATATCGAGTTGTTGAGCCGCTAACTTAATACATCCCCACATGTCGACGGTAGGTACCAAACAGCCAAATGTAGTAGACTTTTGTGAGGTATAGTGGCCCCTAACTGAGAATTATAAATCACTGTGACGTTTCCATCTGGAGAGAGGCCCCTGATTGTGTATGATAAGAGCTGTGTCAATGCTTCCGATATTCTTTTCTCAATTTGTTTTGTCAACTCTGCCAAACTGGCACCAAGTTTTCGATTACATCACAAGGAAAAACCCATTACCATATAGATTGGGGGAGAGTTGCGACATCATTCAAGGTCGTGATCTATTTCTATCTTGTCAAGCCACCAAACTGGTGCCTGGTATGAGTCATCAATGTTGAGACAGTTTGATGGCGTCATCGGGAAAACCCATTTTCACATAAAAGGGTGTAAAGGGGGAATGTTTTCAGGGTTAATGACCTCATGTACTAGCTCACGGCTTCAAGGTCACAAACTATTCCTTTATTGACTCATCTTGTCGAGCCGCCTTAGTGGCGCCAGGTATGAGTCATCAGGGAAAACCCATTGCAACATATAAAGGGAAAGGGGGAGAGTTTCCAGGGTCAATGACCACATGTACAAGCTTATGATTTCAAGGAAGTGGTTTCTAGGTCGTGATCTATTCCCATCTTGTCGAGCCACCAAACTGGCACCACGCATCAGGGAAAACCTATTCTCACATAGAAGATCAGAAATAAATCTTTGCGACATTGAAGGAGGACAACAGGTCACTAACATCATGCTGTCATGGAAATAACCAGAACTGAAATTCACGTCAGACGGATATATATTGGCATCAGTTATGAGTCACCAGGGAAAACTCAGGGGGAGTGTTGTGACATGACACGCAACGATTACGTCACGCAACTTGGGGTCTAAGGTCAAAGGTGAAATTGCTCTGAAACGCCCCGCCATCTACTAGTTTAAGAGGTATATATTTTAAATCTTTCAACTAAAGTAATACTTAAACAATTTCTCAAAAATGAAGAAAATATAATATAATAGTAGCTATTGGTTTTACCATAGCTTTTTAGGATTAGCCAATAACCTGTGATTTAAATAATTTCTAAAAATGTATTTTACTATATTATTTATACTATTCTTACGACTAAAAATATTTGTAAACTGAACTATCACTATAAACTGATTTTGGTTTGATGGGTTTAGTAAATGGCTTCTTTTTTCAATCAAAATACTACTGAATTGTAGGACACTAGTAGTGAATAATGACTCTCATAAGGCCCTTCCTATCAAAATCAGTCAACTCTCTCTAGAGTAATTTATAAACCTAATTATATCTTATTGTATTCAACCAACTTCGTTTAGTTCAAAATAAAGTTCTGTTTTATAAATATTGTAATATTCTATAAAAAATTACATATTTAAATTAATCTAGCTCACCCGCAAATTATACAATTATAACACAACTTGATGGTTCCTAGTATTTACACCAATGTATGCGTTAATTGTATTTCTTTAGTGAAGTAATGGCGCATTTCACTTCTATTATAGATTAGGAGACAAAAAATTAAGTTGCCTTGGAACTCTTTTAAGTACAGTTTCTGGCAACACGCACTCCTAAAAAACTATTTGTCTTTTGGAGCATTTAAAAGTCTCCATCATCATCTCTTTTTATTTATTCTATGAAAAGAGGTGTTTTATAATCAATGAGGACAACTAGACATCATTTGTTTCACCTGGAATATGTTTAGCTGGTCTTGAACCTGAAATACACAAATTTAAATCTGGTGATATATACAGTTTTATTAGACGTAGAAATATAGTTTTCCAAATTACTAAGGCATTGTAAGCTATTTATAGAAAAAGAATTGTGATGACGAAAAAAACTGTTATTAATGTGTTAGGAATGAGGAAGGTTGGATTTAGAGGAAGCGTACTCGCAGATGCGTTGAAGGAATGTGAAAAACCATTTAGTGAAATTACCCCCAGTACACCCAACAGGGATTGATCCCCAATCCCCCCACCATCGGCATTCTAGTCTATTGCGAGTGATGCCTTAGAGATAAGACCATGCGGCCACCAAATAATTCACCCGAAAAGTTTATGAAATTTTTGCCGGAGGTGCTTAAGTCAAAAAAGTTTTTGAAATTTTTACCGGCCGTGTTCTAGTCAAGACCTTACCAAACAAATTTTGTGTTTGAAGTAGAGAGAGCTTGGGGGCTATACATGTTGAATAACTCTATAATAGTTGTTCTAAACCTTTTTCAGATGACTCTCGGGGGCGGGGGGGTATGTATGGTATGTAATCAAACTCCCACCCCTTACTTTTTGGGATCGTTATAAGTAAATGTTAATAAANCCCCTTACTTTTTGGGATCGTTATAAGTAAATGTTAATAAATTTTGTTTTCTAGTCACGATATTTTACAAAAAATTCAATGTATTACTGACAGCATAACGGTACAAAAATATCACTGAAGGTTAGTCTGATCATTGAACATTTGTTTTCATCGGTTCTTGAATATTGTGATCTGTCCTACTTATTTGCTCTTATTTACTTTGGAAAAAGGGATTAAAATAAAATGTGTCTGGTCTTATTAGCTAATTTTTAACGTTATTTCCTCATTTTTTCATCCCTAGTTTCCTCCCCCCTCCCCCCTTCCCCGCTCACAACTTCTTCCGGTAAGTTTTCACGACCCTAGGAGGACGTGACTTCCAGGTTGATAACTGATTTAAAAGCTATTTGTAATTTTGTAGTTAATTTTATGATAACTAAGAGCAAAGGTTTAAAAATAATAGAATTTCTACAAATACCATTAAAATAAAGAAATGGGACGGAACTCCGCACGAACTCTCTCGCTCTATTGTTTAAAAATAGAGATATTTACTCAAAACTCATAATACATGTGAAACGAAATAATATACACTATAAAACCCATACATAAATGGCACTATCCTTAAATAAAACATCTTTTGATTCCCGGTCTTAAATTTTATAGTTTCATTTTTAAATAATGTCCTTATTTGTATGTTTGGACCAATAAAATGATCGATTTTGGGTCCACAAGGGTCAACACTTCATACTAAAATTTCGATTTCTGGTTAAAGTTTTAACATTTCATTAAACGTTTCACATCTTGAGGTCATAGAATTGTTATCCAATTCCACCTATATAAATTTTGACCAATTAAAAATGTAACTATTGACTATTGAGACTAAAATGAAGGATATAGATTATTATTGTACAAACATTTCTCATAAGAGGTTGAAAGAAAAATAACAAACTTTTTGGGAGACTTATATTAAATTACTCTATGGCATAGGAGAATTATTGCATTAAAACCTAACTAGTATCTCTTTAAAACTAAAGATCACAAGATTCTATTAATTTATTTGCCAATATCTCAAAAACTGTTGATTTTATAAAAATATATTTCAAATAAAAGTTTTTTATTTTTATTAGTACTAATTTTTTTTAATGATAAGTCATTTATTATCCCAAATATTTTTGTAAATACAGAAATTTCCACTTCTGTAAAGTAACCTAAAATTCATTTTCATAGTAAAATAGAATTAGCCATTTTATTTATAATATTAATCAACGCTTAGATACGAACTTTAATCAAAATCGTTTAAACCTATTTTGAGAAAATCAGTTTAATCTCTTTCCGCTTTTTACTAATCTATTCTTAATATTAAGGTTAAAAAGACACACCGACACCATTGCAAAAATCACTTTTTAGGGTTCGCGGTGTAGTGAGACGTTGACATCCATTAACATTTCGGGTTAGATTTTGTTTTATGGTTGCAATACTTTACATTTAGTATTCAAATAGTTAATATATATACATATATATAATTTCGTATGGATTGAAATTTATTGGATTTATAAAAATATGTTTCAAATAAAATATGTGTATTCTCTTACAAACTTGCACCAATTTGTTTGGGGACATGGACAGATTGATCCTGACAATTTGGTTCGCTTTTACAAATTGAAATATGTTCATGATTCTATTTATAAACAAAAGTATCTTCACAATACTCGATGTGAAAGAACCCTGTCTAGTCATTGGCCTCTGAGAAAAATGTACATATATATATGTGTATATATATGTATATATATATAT
>CABFOV010002457.1:7362-25520 GCA_902141375.1 Timema poppense
GGGGGGGGAGAACTTTTGGTCTACTAAAATGAAAAGAAAAGTTTTTTCTGACAGGGCAGTACAAGACGTCAGACACAATATTATTATTTATTATTAAAAGAAATAAAATGTAAATACATATTAAACATTTAAATTTACCTGTCATACTTTAATTCAAATTCAACATATAGGTAACATTCTGATTTTGGTGAAGTGATTCGTGAGAGTGCGTCAGTCAAAGAACAAAACAGAATACTTACACGTGAGTGTGTTTTTTTAAATCTGCCAAATAATGAAAACATGTTGATATCATGGTAGGTGTACCCTCCTTCCAAAGAAGATCTTTACTGCTTTAGTTAAAGATTATTTTCAGACAGAAGTCGTTCAAATTTTAATTCTGTGGATGGATTCAGCATGTGGAGGAAAACTTAGTCTTAAAATATTTGAGATTGAATCCAGTGTAGACCATGTTCGGGCTATCATAATTTGGAATGAGTTGGAACTTAGTATCCGATATGGAGCAACATTTTATAAAAAGGAACATGAAGTAGCTAAAAACTAAATGAAGAGTTGAAGGAATATGCTTTCAAAATGGTTGGATATAATTATATTCCTAGCTAAACAGAATTTGGCATTCTGGGGTCATCGATAAGGAATTTACTGTGAGATTAATGCTGAATCTGAATCCACAGGAAATAGAGGAAATGTTTTAGAATTTGTTTATTTGTTGACGAAATATGTTCCAGTGTTAAGTAAATATTTTCTAAAAAACAAGCTGGGGAAAAAGTTTACTAGATCCTATATTTCACCTAATATTATCAACAAGTTTATAGAAATTTTGAGAGAAAAAGTAAGAGGCAAATTTAAGGTGCGGCAAAATAGAAGACCAAATTCCCTTTTGGATCTTATCTTCCTTCTCGAACTGAGTACCTGCTTGGGGATAGGAAGTACCCCCACCACTCTATTACTTTCCCTACCCTGGTGTGTGTCACTCTTTTGGTCGATTGGTTTTCTGTATTCTGAATGACAAACAAAGCAGAGACCGGTCAACCACATTTACCTGAAGTTTTAGGCTCAACAAGTGTTTTAATAAAGGCTACATTGAATAGGCTTTGTTCCTATGTATAATAATAAAAGGAAGTGTTTGCCTGTGTGTATTTGTTTGTGTGCGATGCCCAGTCAAATCTACGGCACGCAGAGATCTGAAATTTTTAACATATTTGGATGGAAGGGGGCCCGAATGCGCCCCGTAGCCGGATTTTATATTTATAATTAGCTTCTTAGTTAGCCTATTTTTAACAAATTTTTGAAGAATCACGGGCAATGACGTGTGGGATTGCTAGTTTCTAATATACAATACTTAGAAAACTACTTTATTTTTCCAGTAATTTGAAAGTTTTAAATCTGCGATTAGTGAAAATATAAATTTTTATACCTATTGTTTATTGCTATGTTGTTTAAAAAATGTGACTAATTATATAATATAATGATTCTATGGATTTTTAAAATCAATTGGGAAGTTATTCATGCTCTTTCTACCTCGAGGCTGTAAATTAATAAAAATATGATAAATATTAGTCCCCCCAACGGTAATTAACAATTAGTTTAGTAAGAGGATGCGCTAAGTATTCGGCTCAATTATATAGATTAGGGGTTCCCAAACCGTGGTACGTACACTTCTTCCAGCTAGTATACCGTGAGAAGCAAAACAAAACAAGCCAATTAAAGTTGAAAAAGATAATGTCTCATCAAATACAATCAATATATTACGGCCAAGTCAAACCAAAAGGAAAAGAGATTTAAACATTTGTTGGAGGGGTGAATATAAGTGTTTTTTTATATTATTTTGATACCTGTGCCCTATTATCCGTATTGATTGAGTATAAATGTTAAATAATGATAAATAATAAACTGTTAATCTATAAATAGCGTTGTGTCATTATATTCCTTGGCGCCATTAAAATGTACCTAAATATTAAATATTCTTCACAATCTTGGTGGCACTCCAAAATACGGAGATTGTTTGGGTGGTACTCCATTCAACACGTTCGAGAACCAATGATTCTAGAGTTTAGATAAATGCGTGAAAATAAAGGTATAGTCTTTATTCATATATTCATCATTTGATAAATGTACATAGTATATTCAGTAGCTACTCTCAAAACTGTGTGAGCCAAGCACGTAGGTATGATTTAATTTTTTAATGTAGGAGGGTATTTGATTGTAAAGAAATTTCTTTTATGGAGTAGCTGCCCTTCAACTCATGAACTACTAATGGAAGATTTTTTTTTTACATTATACACCTCTAGGGCTAATTTAAAAGTTTTTATTGTAGCTTTTGACTAAGGTTAAGTCTTCTTCCATTGTGTAAAAAACACACATTTTATCATGGCTTTTATAAGAAAGCGTTACTGTTGAACACATTTTAGAGAGGTACGCTCTAATTGCAGTTGAATAACGCGTTTATTTCTTATTGAAATAGATCACAGGAACATACTAAAATTATAAAGAAATATCTAGTAGCCATTACAATAAAACACATTTTTTTTTATAGTTTTACTATAGAAAAAGTGTAAAGCTTCCAAATTCTGGACGTGATTACTAGAGCTGGGATTTCTATATAAATATGTATTATATTCCTCGCCATTTAGATGTTCAGAAAATAGAAATCTCAACGAATCATCATATCGTGGGCTTGCTGGAGAAACTCATTAAGTAAAAATTCTTAATTTGTAAGAAATGAAATTTTTGTTTATAAGTGAATGATACTCTTAATTTTTTTTTCTTTAGAAAATCATAAATCCAACTTGAACCATTATTTTTTTCATAATATTAAGAACATACTTTAAAACATTAAGTGTAAACAATTTTCTTCATAATATATTGTGTTGATTAAATTTAATCAATTAATTACTTTCACTAGACTTATTGAGTTTTCACAGATAAGAAAATTTACTATTAAATGTTGACTTAGTGATCTGATTATGACTTATTGAGATTTTCCTGATTAAATAAATGTTTTATAGAAGTTCAATTGATGACAGACATTATTTTAGAATCATGACAGCTACTGCTTGAACTATTTATTTTAATAATCATTCACATGCATTTGTCTTTAAAGGTCTTGAATCATAACTCAAGATTTATTACTGATTTTAACAAATTATATCTACTTAAAAATACATTTTAATGTTTACTTACTCGTATGTCAAATAAATGGCATTAAAATTGAAGTACAGTTAGAAAACCAACAAAAGGAAAACCATTTTTCTCATGTTCACTACATAAAATCTGTTTGTTGAATTTCAAAAATAAAAAGGTATTTTGTCAGTCATTCAATTAGAAAATAAATAATACTATTGATTAACCATTTAAAAAAACACTTTGTCATGGTACATGACACAACGTCTACTATTTTAAGTGTCAAAATAGGAAAGAAAATTAATTTGACTTACAATTAAAACTTGAATAGATTTAAAAAAAATTACATCGAAAATCTATAAACAATAGAGTGAGGTTACAAAGTGCATGTTTAAAGGTTAAACTGATCCAAGCATCTTTTTAATTTTCAGAATCTAGAATCCCTGGTTCTGAGGCCCTCTCATTCATTTTGCAATCTGGGATGGAACTATACCAAGCATGGTATATTTCTGGAATAACTTTCTTTCGGCACAGAGAACAGGTCTTGTTTCTTATCCTTGCTTATATGAAGTTGTTTTTTATAAATATTTTGCACAGTGCATTCAGTATCTAGTTGATTTCTGCCACGTTTCCCTACATCAATTTCCTGATATTGTCCAAAGTAATCATACTTTTATTTTATTATATTTGGACAGTATTTTGAGAAATAAAAAACTTTTACTTTTAACCAACAAACTTTATTACCAGCACTATCAACAGTAGTATTCCTAACATTATTTGATACCAGGTTCTTTAGATAAAAAAAATCTGTGAATTTCAATTTCTTGACTTGATAAGGTCCACTCTTTTTTTCTGTTCCTCATTGATATTGCTGTTCTAAAAATTGTCAGACAATCAAGAGGTGAATATAATGGAACATACCTTTTGGCGTTTTCTATTGCACTATGAACTGAGTCCACCTGACCACCTCCATGTATGAGTGGCCATGCTCCATAAATTTATGCTCAATTATGTCTATATGTGTGTTCTGTACAATGTATAGCATAAAGGTACATCTGTATGAATATATATATACATATATATATTGCGATTTTGACCGCCACATTTATCCGAGAACAGTGATAATTCTTTCACATTAGAGGGAAGTTGATTCATCCACTATATCAAGAATGAACTTATTTCTGAGCTTACTCTTTTTTCGTCTAGTTCTGTCCATGCATAACAGTATGAATTATTAGGGGAAGCTGATTTATAGATGGTTAAATTATACACGTGAGAAATAAAACAAACAAAATGGCCTAAGAAGTAAGAAAATATTATTTCCTAACTATTGTTGTCAATGATAATGTCGAATGAGCAAGTGTTTGCAGGATAGATTTAACTAACCAACTGTATAGTTAGTAAGATTTTTTTACATATTTTAAATTATTGACCAAAACAATGCTAAGGAAAACTCACTAATTCAGTTGACATGACTTAGTGAGATTTTCTTGACAATAAAAAGGTTTCTGTTGACTTGGTGAGAATAACAGAATATTTCATTGTTAGTTCAAATGATAACAAATGAATTAGTGAGTTGTTCCAAAATGAAGAGTAATTATTTACCTTTATAATGGTACCAAAATCTAAAAATATGGAAAAAAACAAACTTATTGAGGTTTTTTCAGCAAGCCTATATTAGGGTTAATATAATATATAAAATGAAAATAAAAACTTATTTGAATTTAACTTAATATATTATGACATATTTTGACATGTTTATATATTTCAAGTGATTTTACATAAAGCTACCTACTTTGTGTTTATTTAATATATTTTTTAGTAACAATTATTGCAAATTTGCTGAGTTTTTAAACATTGTTTTATTTGGTTTGGTTTGTATAAATCAGCTGAAAGGCATTTTTCAATGAACTATTGAAAAGGCTAAAATTCAACTTGGGTAGTCAAGTGTTTTTCCACTAAGTACAGGCCTTCTCTCCTCACAATGAACCTTTTGATGCATTTTTTAAAAAGAATTTAGCATACAGATAAGAAATTTCGATCTGAAACCTCCCTCCCCTCCAACACAATAGCCCAAAGACTTTCATTCTTACCTTGAAATATCTCCAAATGATTATATTTTCTCATAACCGGTTGAAAGTGAAAGTCTAACAATAAGATAACATAAGATATTTTATTTTGTTCACCATGACACCAGGTGAGTCTTGATGAAAACAAAATTAAAATAATGTGTTGGGATTAACGACTCCTTCACAACCGACGGTAAAGTTATAATGTGCCAAGCTTGCAACAAAAATATGTAGGCCATGTAGGCCATGTAGGCCTACTTGTAACGTTCCATTCAAATCACAATTGGAGCAATATGTGCGGCGCACACTTTGTACGTTAAAAAAATCGGAGTTACTTGAAGAAACCCTTCTTTTTTAAAAATAAAGTTACTGGTGCCTTCCTTCAAGTTAAAGAAACTAATTATGTAAGGACTTGTGTATTGCAATGGTCGCTGCCAACATCACAAGTTTTAAATTCCAAGGGCCTGAATTTTCACCCTTCTTGTGACACTCATGAAAACGACAAATCCTTATCAACCAATACCCAGAAAGAATTATCTGCATATATATTATAAAGAAACAATGGAAATAATAATAAACTACATGGGAGGTCCGTCAATGTCGATGCAGAAAGAAAAATACCGATGTTTAGTGAAGAATTATGATATGTTGAGTTGGCATACGAAACTGAATTGAGAGAAATATTTTTCTCGTTGTATAGAGTGATTCAAGAAATTACTCTCAGATTTCAACATCTTTATGTTCTTGCTGAGAAATATGCCTTCTTCTCTCCATTGAGTCTTTCGAATGACAAAATGAGTGTCAAACAAATAATGATTTTGATTACATTAATAAGGAAGAGTTCCTCATTGAGATAAAAAAGACTTCAGAGTTTTATTACAGTTGCTGCTACACAAGACGAAACAGAGACGTGGAAGGAAAGTCCCCCCAAACATTTGGAGTTTATTACAAAATACAGTCTTTGGAACTCAGTTACAAATAGTTTATATAATACTACCACGATTTTTCTCACAATTACTGTTAGTGTTCCTACCTGTGAACGGAATTTTTCTAAATTAAAACTGATCAAGAATTATTTAAAATACCGGTATACAAAGAGTATCTTGTTGTTAGGAAATCTTGCCATACTGTCTATAGAACAGCAACTGACATATAAAACAAACTTCACAATTTCCTAGACAACTTAAAAAAAATTGTAGTGTTGAAATTATACTGCTCAATTCAGAAATAAAGATGGTATCTCCCTCGTTGTTTTGACCTTTTGTTAAAGTATGTTGTTTATTGAGAGGGCCGGCAAACTCAAGGATCACCCCGGGTGTCACAAACTCTAGCTACGCCACTGCATCAATGTGAAGAAGTTTCTCTAGAAACTAACAGTCAAGTTCTTCTGTAAACCCTCTGAACAATGCTCTGGTTTTGTTAGCAATTATTTAAAAGCCATAATGACTTTCTCCATACACAAGAGTTTTCTGAACAGAGCTCGAGCGTGAATTGTAAATTGAAATAATCCCAGAAATGACGGAAACTGTTAATCTGTTTGACGTAATGAAATGCCTGTCAATTTACAAGCTCTATCTTTAGCTATGCTGGTTCATTTTTGAATAGGCAAAATTTCCACAAGCATGTAGTTCTTGAATTTGGCTTAATTATCTGCTACCGAAGCTGTTTTGGTTATTAGTATGGATTTGAAAAATTACTCTTTACGTGAACAATAGCTGGTAATTTAAAAAAATCTTATTTGAACTGTGCCAATAATAGTATTTGCTTCATTCATGTCATATGATTGAAACTGTGGCTATGAGTACAAAAGTTAATTCTAACTTGAGCTAATTTTGTCCAGTTTTAATTATACACACTGTCTCTTTCATATTTATTCTAATGTTATCATCCCATCTGATTCTTCTAATTTAATATAAGGTTTGCTTGTGATTACTTTTTAGTTTCTTCAAGTGGAGGTGAACAGACCCTTGAGGGCCTGCTCGTGCAGAGGCCAAGCGTAAATGTACCCCTTCATTTAAGGCATCGAGGAAAATATTTATTATTTGTACATTTTTCCTTAAGCTATCGTAAATATCAAATTTAGCCATAACTAATTTCATTTAATCCAACACCTTAGCTCAGTTGGAAGCGTTTCTACCTACTGAGCTAAGGGTTCTGGGTTAGATTCCCAGCATGTCCGAAATTTTTTTTCAACGATGAAACATGGGTTTACCCTTTTACATTGATAAATTAACGGTTGGGGACGGGATTTTGTGCTTATCCTAGTCGTTATTTAGAGTATAAGGAATATGAAGCTACGACATGGCTAGCCAGCCAGTCGTGGAAAGCCACAGGCTGGAAACAACAATGGATGGAATAAAAATAGGTTAAATGGGGACATAGAATTGCAGAGCAGATTTTTCTAAAAATTAATTACACACAGAAACTAAAAGTAACTATTTTGTAACATCAATGGCAGCGTAGAAATCGTTTGCTTTGATATTAAGAATGTGTATGTTCGATAGACGATGGTCTCACAAGCCACAGCGTAATCCAATACTAATATATTAGTCCTTTCACTCCTAAATTTCCTTGCACTTCTTATCTTTTGTTGTTATCAAGAAGCAATCTACAGGTTGACTAAAGATGTGTTTGTCAAAAACAACACCCTGATGAAATTATGGAGTGGTTTGGATTGAAGTTAAAATTACCTAATTAGTTATAAGTTTTTTGAAATAGTTTTAGACTATTAAACATAGATTTTAGAGGATGTATAAAACAATTTTCTTTGAGACAAAGCTAGGCCTACCTTTTATATTTTTAATGTTAGTGGCTAGTTTAAAAAATGTTAAGACCAATTTTTCTAGCCTCCAGTGGTTGGAGGAGTGCCCCTGATTCCCCCCCCCCAGACCTACCCTACAAGCCTTAGGTGCAGGGATTGGATAAATCATAAATCTCTATCTGTGGACTTTATTCCATTCAATCTGCATATCCTCCCCATCCAAACCTGCAAGATTTTATTACCCTAATAATGAATAATGCTGATTATATAATTTCCTCAGCTCTACATTATCTTAATTCTTTTTTAGATCAATTATTTTTCAAAGTAATATGTTTTTGCACACCCTAAATTTCTTCTTGTTATGTAAGTTAACATGCCATGTTTCACAATCATAAAGAACAACCGGCTAAACAATTGTTTGGAATATTATAAACTTTATATTTATCTTGAAATTAAGTGAAATAAACTTATTAACATAGTAAATACTTACCGGCTGTGTTACTTTCTTAATTTACACTGTAATTTTGTTATTACTAGTTAAAATTGTTACATTTTTATTTATTTAAAGTTAAATCATTGAAAGATTCTTTAAATAAATCTTTGTAACTTTCACATCTATTACTAAAGGTGGATTTTTAGAAATTACTTATAGGAGGTCAAAAGTGAAATTCTAATATTAAAATTTTAAGTATAACTATAAAGTCTATCTATTTATTTATCAAAACAGTAAATCAACTAGAATTTATTTTTGAGTAACTATTTCTATTGTGTTGTCTGTCTTAGCTTTAAAGTAAAATTTAAAGTATTTGGCGCTATCTATATACTTTATTATAATATTGTAAATACACAATTTATCGGTTTTTTATATTTTAACTACAATGTCAGATGAAGATAAAGTTTTTGGAACATTTGTATCTGAAAAAATAAATAAAGTTAGGTGGAAACCTGAAGACCTCGTAGATTCAGAATTTTTTGTTACAGGCAGTTGGGACAATGAGGTTGGTTAACATAAATACAATGTAGCATTTACAATTAAATACATACACACTTCTTTGATCAGTAATTTTACGCAATCTGACATAGGGCTGCACTTAACAGACGTGGGGCTATGGGCAAACCTCGTTTGCGGGGCCCCATTTATCTGGCTCACCCCGGCGCCTCCGCCCTCACTTTCCAAAATTTTGTTTGATGTCATTACAGTAATTTGCACTTATGTACAAATTTTGAGCCATATAAGCCTGCCTAAGCTAAAGTATATTAGGAATGCTCTAAAAGATAAATTCATGTAATAATTAATGCTAGAAGTCGTGATTTATAGTCCCTTCCGTAGTAATATTATTGCACAAATCTGGGACAGTAGGCCTACACAAAATATCAATTAATATAGGCTTAAAGGCACTTTTTTCCCCCAAACAAAATATTCCTATTTTATATAAATTACTAAAACAGATGGTGCATCTATTATAAAAATAAAGAATAATAACTCAACCAAGTCACGGGATACCTGTTAGCTATGTGAACACATGACACATGGTGACGGAAAAAAAAATATTGAGAATTTAAATCACTTTTTCTCCCTTCAAAGTAAACATCCTTATTTTATCATATATTTTGCATACAAACATAAAGAAAGCAATGTTTCTCTTAAAAAAAAAATCGACTCACCTAATTCACAGGATACCTCAATTTGGTAACACATGGTATGCCTCAAACCATCCCAAATAATAACTATCATTTTACAAACACATATTGTCTCATTTCACACCAGATTATCTGATATTACCATTACTATGTATTCTAACAGTTGAGATTTTTTCAAAAAATGTTTATTTTTAGATACCCATGGGATAAATTCAAACTATTTTTTTCTGATATTTTGGTCTATAATAAGAGTTCAAGAGACTTTTTTTTTGTGTGTGATTTAGGCTACTGTTTCACACTTTCTATGTCACTTTGAAAAATCCTCTTCATCCGCTAATTTTTCAACCAGTTAGGCTTATTTTGGTATCAAATTAGAGCTAATTTTGTTTTTCTCTCTATTTCAAAATAAGGTATGAAAATGACATTAAGTGCCGCTGAAAAGTATCAATAAGCATTCAAGCACTAAGCATTATTGTGTAGCTTACCTTGGTAGGTTTGATAACCCATAGCTTGTAAACCACAACTTACCTATGTATCGTTTTTTTTTTTGTAAAATGAGCTAGCCATGTAGGCCTACTTGAAGCTTAGTAGTTATATCAATGTAGGCAACACACAGTAAAATATAACATTAAATGGGGGGCCTATTAAAATTATTTATAATTTTAACATTGCGTTTCATAAAATCACCTTCAATATGTTTTTAAATTTATTTGAATAATTTTAAATAAATTGTGACAATATTTGTAATTAGTCCTTTGCAATTTCGACTCAAACTCAAAACCTTGCTTGATTTTCATTCAATTAAAGTATAAACTAAAAAAAACAAATTCCTTACAATATCTAAGCATTGCTGTACTTTGTATGATTAAAAGATTTTTTTATTTTGTCTTGTTACTTTATTTTCTGCTTTATAGACAATAGAATCTAACTTTGAACATTAATTTATTTGTACGGTTCTTTTGACATTTAATACAAATTATGTTTTCAGGAAAACCATTTGATGTTGTGGAAACATCCCCCTGTTGAAGACGATCTGGATATTTATCCTTTACATATAAGTACTCTTTCATACGCAGGGGATGTCACAGAACTCAAGGTAAACTACACTCTATCACTCATTGTTCCTTAAAGATGTCCTTCCAGGTGCAACCAACTTATTTAGCCCAACTGTTCCATCTGAATCTTCCTATATTCCATTCATGGTAGGAATTGACTTCTGAAAGGTCTTTTTCCTTACCATAAATCTACTATATAGTAGGATATTGGTAGGAAAAAATACCTTTCAAAGAGTAATTACTACCGTGAATGGAATATAGGAACAGTAGGCCCCACTAGCCTACTTACTTGATTAATAATGTATTTTAAATTATTAGATAGCAGAAATGAACATAGGCATAGTTTGAAAAAAAATGATCATTCCATTAATGAAAATGTTTTACAATAGATCTATGATATTGGAAGCAGTAAAAGAGATTCATTTAGAAATGCTATGGCTCAATATAATCAACAAGAAACAACACTAGGCAATATGTAATATTCTACTTTAATAAGTTTGACTCTAAACCACATAATTATACAAGTAGATGAATATATATTATTATTATTATTATTATTATTTAGCACCACGTCTTACTACCCGTTCAGGTTATACGCTTCAAGTACTAATTACGCTAATGGATTAGGAATTGGGAAGGTTGAATTAGAGGAAGTGAACCCGCATTTGTGTGGAGGGAGAGTGGAAAACCATTTAGGAAAAAACCACCCCCAGTTCACCCGACCGAGATTCGAACCTCGATCTCCCCGTCCTCAGCAGTAGAGTTCAACACGACAAGCGCGTTAGCCAACTACGCCACCGAGGCGGGTATGAATATATAAGTTTTGCTAATGGTGAATGAATTTCATCCAAGTTTAGCTGTTACCTGCTTCGGTGGCCGCATGGTCTAAGGCGCTACTCTCGCTGTACAATAGACTGCTGATGATGGGGAGATTGAGGTTTCAATCTCAGTTAGGTGTACACTGAGGGTGATTCTTTTTCAAAAGGGTTTTCTACTCACCCTTTTTGCAAATGTGGGTATACTTCTTCTAATTATAACGCTCTTAATCCCTAAAACCATTAATGTAATTAGTACATAAGCGTATAACCCAAACAGGTAGTATAGATGTGGTACTAAAAAAAACTTCAACTGGTTAGGGCACATTGCCCTCTTCACTTGTGCCAACATTGTAATGGTTACTGTACTTGCCTTGGTCAATTTAGCAAACATTGCGTTAGACCTATTTACAGTGGAAATTGGTGGTCTTGGGAGCTCGGTAGGCAGCTTTGAATTTGGGATCGGGGGTGGAAATGTTCCAAGGCAGTTTTTTTTATCTTTGGGCCTTAAATTCTGTATTTAAATAATTTTAGTGGTATAAATGTATTTAATGAATAAATACAAATTATGCTTAGTTAAAATAAATAGGGTACCAAGAATAGAAGATTTAAATTATTATGATTATTATTATTATTATTATTATTATTATTATTATTATTATTATTATTAGCACCGCGTCTTACTACCCGTTCAGGTTATACGCACTTACGCTAATATGTAATGGTGGGGTGATTGTGAGATGAAATGAAGGACCTACAGTTTAAAGTGGAATCCGAACCACGGTGGAGACCTGGCATTCCTCACATTCACAAGATGTCTTGTAGAAGATTTAAAAAAAAACAACAACTTAAATTGTTGGAAGATCTGTTAGAGCAGTCCTAAACACACAACTGATGTAAAACTGACACTGTGCGTGCACCAACATTGACCAAGAACACTTGATAAGATCTTTTACTCTATTCTTTCTTTGGCCGGAATATTCCGCAGCAGCGAGCGGCATTTAAAATTTCATTATTTTTTCTCCATAGAAACTCATACTACCATACCCTATCTCCTCCCCTTTCATTCCTCATGCCAATTGAATGCTTTGGAAGCAAGTTTGAGTTGGCTTTTAGTGGGCCCTCTCATGGTGGGAACAACCCACATTCCCACTTGACAAATCATCATTATCATACCCGCCTCGGTGGTGTAGTTAGCCGACACACTAGTTTTGTGTTGAACTAGACTACCGAGGACAGGGAAATTGAGGTTCGAATCTCAATCGGGGGAACTGGGGATGGCTTTTCCTAAATGGTTTTACACTCTCCCTCCATACAAATGTGGGTTCAGCTCCTCTAAATTCATCTTTCGTGATTCCTAATCATCATCATCAACTGTTTCTAGCATGTGGCCAGGCCACTTTAGTAAAATGCTTCCATATTTCTCTTTCCTTTCACCTGCCTCGGTGGCGTAGTTGGCTAACGCGCTTGTCGTGTTGAAGCTCGACTGCTGAGGACGAGGAGATCGAGGTTCGAATCTCGGTCGGGTGAACTGGGGGTGGTTTTTCCTAAATGGTTTTCCACTCTCCCTCCACGAAAATGCGTGTTCATTTCCTCTAATTCAACCTTCCCAAGTCCTAATCCATTAGAGTAATTAGTACTTAAAGCGTATAACCCGAACGGGTAGTAAGACGCGGTGCTAATAATAATAATAATAATTGCTTCCATTCTTCTCCTCTCACTTTCACACTTGTGACACTGGATACAAAGTCTGCCCTTATACTTCAAGGACACTTCTCTTTTCCATAGCAGGTCTCTTACATACCTATAGAACAACTCCCCCGGCTGCCCTCTTATTCGATCCTTTCTACTCCTCAATCACGAGCTTCCTAAATATTTTCCACTCTGTAATTTTCTCACATATTCTCCGTCCAACTTTATAGCTTTACTAGGCGTCCTCTATCTTGTCACTACCATAACTTCACACTTGCCTAAACACATTCTCGACTAAATAAAGCTCAAACTAAAATGTTGACAAAATTATCAAATATATTAATTTTGTGATTTAAAAGATATTTGTAAACATAAAATAAGGTTTTATTTTTCTTAAATTGGGCAAGCAGTGCTTTTCAATGTCTACATGGATTGACTGCGCCTGCCTATTTTTCATATTAATTTGTTCAGGTAGCCCTATGTATAATACGCTATTTAATGAAATCCTTGGTTTAAAGTTTTAATTTTTATTTTAAATACAACTTCTGTTATTAATACTATGGCACTGAAAATAATCTAAGAATCAGTGGCTTAATTCACACGAATAAGTATGTTTTTGTTATCTCATTTTTAAACTAGGCTTACCGATATAAAATTGAAAATCTTTAATAATTTTCAAAAATTATATCACTAATTAAAAAATATTATATGCTCTTTTATTTCATTTCTAGTTCATAAATAAGACAACCTGTATTGCCTCATCCTCGTTAGGCTCCATTAAACTGTTTAAAGTTGATGTGGGAGAATCCAACGCTTTTAGAGAAGTCTCGTCTTGGGACCATCTGCACTACTTCAAGTAAGTATTTGTCATATTTTTAATAACATACAACATTTTCTAGCATAATCAGTTTGGTTAAAACTGATGCAAACGAGCCTTATACTGAGGTCAAGACTGCTATGCAGGGTGTCTACCATCCAGGAAAATCAGGGAAAACGGGAAATAGCCGGGAATTTGAAGTGATCGGGAAAAAACGGGAATAAGTCGGGAATTTGGTAAATCACAACAAAAATCCGGGAAAATGATATTTTACTCAAAATATGAAATACAATAATCAGTAAATTATGTCATTTTTTTTGTTTGTAGCTGTGTAATATGTTTTTAATTCCTAGTAAACAATTTTAATTCAAATTTTAAAACTAATTATTATTTAAAAAATAATAATAGAAAAATGAAGGTGGAGGGAGGGGGGCGGTGAGTTAGAAGGATGTGACATACTTTTTTAGTCGGGAATTTTAGGAAATGATCAGGGGAAATCAGGGAAAAGGTCAGGGATTTCATTGGTCAAGTTTAGTAGACACCATGGCTATGTCACTTTAACCTGAACTTTAAAAGTGCTGCACATTCACCTAGTTAAGATAATTTTTTGGGTTCAGATCCTAAATTATGTTTACACAGGTTGGGAAATCATTTAAAGTGGGATTGGTTAGGAGTTTACTGTAGGCAACATGAAGTCACAGGTGATGATAACCATTCTCTTAATGTACAGTAACGTTTTGAAAAAATAATGATTATAAAAACCTAGATGCAATCTGTAAAAAAAATATCTTTGAGGTGTTATCATCATCATCATCATCATCATCATCATCATCATCATCAACTATTTACATCCTGTGTCCGAGTCAGTTTAATTAGAATGACTACATCTTCCTCTATCCCTGCTTCCAACATTCTTCCACCTTTAATTGCTTCCATTCTTCTCCTCTCACTTGCACACATTGCTATCTGCTCCTTCCATCTCTTTCTTCAAAGCCTTCCTTATGTTCTTTTTTCTACACACTTCATTTCCATTATTCTTATATTTATTCCATCTCATGAAATTTTGCTATCCATGGTTAAATAAATACATTTTTTTTTTTTGGTGATTCATATATGTCTGTATTTGAGCAAGTGTATCATGGAGATATTTTAGTCATGCTATGTATGAACGTCACTGTAGAAATGCACTTTACATACTTTCTTAAATTTTATGAGGTGACCTGGCGGTCTAGGGGTAAGGTGTCAGACTTCTGTGCTGGCGGCCGGGGTTCAATCCTCGGTCCCGGCACAGATTTATCTGATTACCAAACCCTTCCTTCACCTCTGACAAGACATCTTGTGAATGTGGGGAATGCCAGGCCTCCACCGTGGTTCGGATTCCACGTTAAACTGTAGGTCCTCCATTTCATCTCACAATCACCCTACCATTACACATTAGCGTAAGTGCGTATAACTCGAGCTATTCTAGTACATGGAATTTCTACCAGATGGTGCAGGCAGCACTAACCAGTTAATGAGCTGATTGCATGCCCAGCTCCAGATGGATGGAAATCATATCAAACTAACCTTTGGGCTGTTGACTTAAGGGCTACAGTCAAAACATTTTGATGGATTTTATTCAAACTTGATATTTAGACATAGTATCTTGTTACACTCTATTTGTATATCCAGTAACCTTTTATTGTGAATACCTCTAGCTTAATCAGACCTGAATGCTTGAGTTCTAATTTTAGCTAACACATTTTCTGTATTTTTGTTACACTACATAACATTATGTGAATTCTAATCACACACTATTTATTTACATTTAATGGGCGTTAAGTGAATGCTAAATTACATAAATGCTAAGTTGATTATGATCCCAGCATTAAATACACTAATCAGGACTTTATTTCATAGAAAACATGGCGGTGATCCATGCCCCTGCACGGGTCTTGCGTGTTTCGATGAAGATGTTGTGTCTATAGGCGAGGATGGTAGACTTGCTCTTCTAAACATTCGACAGAAACTACCTGTAAAAATAATTGGTAAGATCATGTTTGAGGTGAATGATATGTTTTTTTTTTACCATAATCAAGAGGTTCCATATGCCACTAAATAATAAATACTCTAAAAAAAATATTTCAAATGCTTAGTTTTACTAAATCAATGATTTTAAAGAGTCCTGTTTATATTAAGGAAAAGTCTGATTTATAATTTTTTTTTTTCAAAAGAAACACATATACCTCAGTAATGCACACAATTTGTAAATTAAGATTGTTGAGTGAATACAAAAAAATGTGTTATAGGACCAACACGTTAATTAAATTAATGATTTATTTATTTATTTAAAACAGCCCAATTTATCATCAGAGTATCATTGTGTAGTTGATTCCTTTTGCACCTCAATGACATGTGGCTTACAATTTGAGAAAATAACAAAGTCAAGAAAACTGTCCAATTTCTCTCTATTTTTTTTGTTTGGTTAAATATATATAGGCTATATTATTTATGATATTGTTTAATTAGAATGAGAACTAACTCATTTTAAATCCTATTCATTTGTAAAACTTTGTTACTTGATAGAATATCAATAATTTTGTTATGAGTTTCAATTAATTCTATTTTACTGTACCTACAGACGAAGCTGACAACTCATCATTGCATTGTGTGTGTTTCTTGAAACACAACGAAGTTATAACTGGGAACCTGAGAGGACAAATGAAAATCTGGGATTTGAAAAGTCCATCGAAAACAGCAGCATCTACATTCATGCTATCTGGTGACCAGGTAGTTATTATACAATGATATAAAGTAATTGATAGGGAAGGAAGCCAACCCGAAAGAATAGTTAGGCTAGTCCTAGATAGAAAAACACACTTGTCTCTTAATGTTCTTCTTCTTAAACTACTGCACTATTACACTTAATACATGTGACATAATTCACACATGACACGCTTCACACATATTATACATTTCCAAACCATTAGGCACTAATTCAACTTTTTACAATAGGTGACCCACATCGGTGGCGTAGTTGGCTAACGCGCTTGTCATGTTGAGCCAGACTGCTGAGGATGGGGAGATCAAGGTTCGAATCTCGGTCGGGTGAACTGGGGGAGGTATTTCCCAAATTGTTTTCCACTCTCCCTCCACGCAAATGCGGGTTCACTTCCTCTAATTCAACCTTCCCAATTCCTAATCCATTAGCGTAATTAGTACTTAAAGCGTATACCCGAACGAGTAAATATTAAATTAATAAAAAAATTAAATTACAATAGGTGGTAGTATCCCTATTTTTGGTATCATTTGTGTTGGGATTTATTTTTAAATTGTCTTAAAGTATCATGATGGTAAAATATTTTAGTCAAAATGTTGTAAATTGCTAAATTGAACATTTTCAATGCATGGCTAATTTGACAGTTGAGAAAATAATGTTTTAAAATAAAAATACATTTTGGTATTTATTAATTTTGAAAGTAACCATGATATTCAATGGCAGAGGGTGAATTTTAGATTAACTGAACTTGAACAGTTGAGGTAGGCTTATATATTTTATTTTAAAAGTTGCCATGTAAAAATTATCCTTAACTGGGGTAGGCAAATTAAAAACAAATAGACGGACATAGAGGGTATAAAGGTGTCGATGGTTGCATTCACTTGTAATTTTATATGTTTGTTGGTGGTAGGTTTGTGCTAGTTGCGTGGTAAATCACCCCACCCAGTGCCACTTGGTTTTGGCAGGAGGAGAGGATGGTTGCCTGACTGTTTGGGATCTTCGACACAACACCTTCCCGGTCACTTTACTCAGCGCACACACTGATACAGGTACTACGTTGTTAGTGTACCACACTTGTGCTCTCTTCTGCCAACTGGCAAATACTAGTTTTCACACCTTGACACCATTGCGATAGACATCCCCATTAAGGAAGTATGGGTTATATGACTATCACCACTAGCACCATTATAAAATGCTTATTTTGTTATAAAATATAATTATTATTATTAGCACCGTGTCTTACTACCCGTTCGGGTTGTACGCACTTACGCTAATGTGTAATGGTAGGGTGATTGTGAGATGAAATGAAGGACCTACAGTTTAACGTGGAATCCGAACCACGGTGGAGGCCTGGCATTCCCCACATTCACAAGATGTCTTGTCAGAGGTGAAGGAAGGGTTTGGTAATCAGATAAATCTGTGCCGGGACC
>CABFOV010002457.1:43441-55979 GCA_902141375.1 Timema poppense
TTTTTTTTTTTTTTTTTTTAAAGTTATACATATTTGTGCTCTAATTTTGGTATCATAGTCTAAAAATGTTTGGTTAGCTTGAAGAAATATTTTAAAATACCATTGGTTTTAATGTAATTTAATATTCAATCTAAAGAGTTATATTTACAAATGTATTTGTGTAAAAAATATAGCTATAGATAAGTAGTCAAGAGCAAGAAATACTTAATCGTACTGATAAGTATTGTAATTGGGGTGTCTTCACTTTAATGAAAAACTTTGCACCACATCTTTAAAGAGGTTTGTTGGTCTTAAATCATGGTATGATTAATACCACACATTTTCTATCGACACAACCCACTACAATCAGGTAAAATGTATTTGATTCTAAAAAACAAAAATCGCCCAAATATATTATAACATGGACCAAAGTTTATCATGCTAAAGAAAATCCACCCCAAATCACAATTTAATATTCCTTATTTTATAATTTTCATTTTATTAATATAACCGAGTACTTATTCACATACAAATATTAAGTGTGCTTAAAGTATACTTGAAAATCATTAAAATATATGGTTCTTATCATAATAGTATTTTTGAATTTATAAATAAACATTATATATATATTTATATAATTTAAATTTCTTAATATAATACTTTTAAAGCCAATTTTAATTGGTGACTTCACTTATTCGAGGAATTAATATTTCACCATACACACAGCCATTATCTTTATAAGACCAGCTTGTATGTTTAGATTTAAGTAAATGTTGACTTTGAAATTACCAAACTAAACCTATTATTTGTGTTAGTGGTGTTCATAATTATTATTGGAAAAGGCTTTATTGACTTTTGAATATGTTATAAGAGCTTTATATTTTTGCTCCTGTCAAAAGCATTACGATTTAAAACTATGTTATGTTATAAACTGTATTACAGTGTTTGTGGCAATGTCTTTAAATAGGAAATTCTAGAAATGATGTGATTTTGTTTTGTAAAATAATTGTTTATAAGGCATATTATATTAAGAGTATGGAGTTTGCCATTTGATGTTTATTATAAAACCAAATCATATTCAGTAACACTGCATGAATAGTTGCTGATTGGCTAGTCAATTTTCTCACTGAATAATTCACTTGTTAAGTGAGTGTTAATTGTAGGTACTACTATTTTATAAATTTAAGAATTTAGGGGTGTGAGAAGTTCCAAAAATTTCACTTTTACTTAAAACATTAATAACTAATAAGTTTTAAGAACAAAAATATTATCAGTTAAAATACAAACAATTTTTATATTTCTCTGTTGAAAGGAACATAGTATTTATTAACGTTCCTTTGTCAACAAAATTCTTTAATATTGAATTCAATTTTGTAATAGTGGATTTAGCAGCTTAGCATTAAATCTGTTAAAACACTTATGAAATAAAACATTTTATAGTAACTTATATTTGGTATTTAAAGATCCACTTTAGGTTTTTAATCAACACAAGACAATAGAAAATACAATTTCAAATTTAAGAATATTTAATATTAATGAGTCGGCTTTGTGTATAATTGAAAATGTAAACTTGACACACCACTATAAAATTTTAAATTATCAATGTATATGATTATTTATAATTGAAGGTTTGAAAGTTAAGAAAACCAATTTTATTGTGGAAGGATGCCTAACATATATTGTTTCTCAGAGAAAAAAATAATTAGATCACCATTGAGTCAATTAAATGGCACTTGTCAAAATGTGACTTGCGGCCAGCAGTACTAGAGCCGACACAAGAGAGATCGAAGTAACTGTCCTCAGCGCACCTGAAAAAGAACAAGATAAAATAATTCATATTTATTTGTAGCTAATCTGAGAAAGTTTTGGGGGTTTAATAGAATAAAAAAGATGGAACATTGTAAGACTATTTGACCCCGCCAATAATTTTGAAAGGGTTTTGTAGAAATAATAGCATAGTAAAATTTTAACTTTTTTTTGCTTTGTATCATACTACATGTCCTGGCTACACAAGGTGTTCGGAACTCAGAGCCCAAACTGCACATAATTATAGAGTGTTTGAACCAAAAGTAATACAAAATCCCTTTACACTTACATCCGGAAATCTATGCTAATACCATTAAATTGTGTTCAAAGTTTTGGTACACAGTGCTGGGAGAGCAAAGCTGTTCAAGCATGCGTGTACAACAGGTGGCATAGGAGTTAGGCATGTGGCACCACACACCTCTACGTCTTGGAACAAGGCAGCAGAACATACCACAATAATGAATAGTAAAGAACACACCAGTCTATTTAGAAATGTGAATACGTTCTGAGGATCATCATTAATGGTCCTAAATCACGGAACGTGCTTGCCATTATTACATGTGCAGTGCCGCGCGCCTAACTACTATGCGACTTGTTGTACCTGTATCCTTGGACAACTTTGCTCTCCCGGCGCTGTGCGCCGAAACTTTGAACACAATTTAATGGTATTAGCATAGTTTTTCAGATGTAAATGTACAGGGATTACATATTACTTCTGGTTCGAACAAGGTACATATGTAGTTTGGGCTATGAGTTTCCGAACAACCTGTACACAATTAACTAGACAAATGGAATATAAATGAGGAAGGTAGAATGAAAAATAAATGTACCTTCATCAGTCTGGACAGATCGAGAAATCATACAAGTAAATTCCACATTATTATTATTATTATTATAATTATAATTAGCACCGCGTCTTACTACCCGTTCGGGCTATACGCACTTACGATAATGTGTAATGGTAGGGTGATTGTGAGATGAAATGAAGGACCTACAGTTTAACGTGGAATCCGAACCACGGTGGAGGCCTGGCATTCCACACATTCACAAGATGTCTTGTCAGAGGTGAAGGAAGGGTTTGGTGATCAGATAAATCTTTGCCGGGACCGAGGATTGAACCCCGGCCGCCAGCACAGAAGTCTGACACCTTACCCCTAGACCGCAAGGTCACCTTCAACCTTATTAAGCACGGCCGAATTCAAACCCTGACCTTCCCATCACCAGAAAACCATTTACATTATTTAATTATTTTATTCCTAAGTTTCTACACTTTCACAAAATGTAGGTATAAGCTAGTGTTCAAGTAAAAGGACGTATATGAAATTATTAAATAGAAACTGTCCACTCCCAGTTTGTAATTCTTCTATGTCGGACAATTCCCCCCGAGGCGACCTTGAACCTATGACGAGACCTGGTCACTTACTGCTGCACTCGTCATCATCTTCGTCGTCATCCTCATGCTTGCAGAGGCATAGTTTCTGGCCAGTGGCGCGAGTACTGTTGGGGGAAATGCATGCAGCTCCGCGAACACACTCATCGTCGTTGTTGCATGGAAACCCGGGGGCTGCCAACAGAGCAAAAAACAACAACATAAAGTGTTGGGAATACCAACTCGACAATTCAACCATTAGAAAGTTCGAAGAACAAGTTATATATCTATATATTGCATCTTGGTATTTTAATACGCCTAAGCATTTCTTAATCAAATCCCACAATATAAATTGAACAAAACCTTAGCTCAAATGGTTTTTGTGTCTTCTTAGGGAGTTAGGCTCCCAAGCTTGAGTTCTAGTTCTAAGTTGTCAAGTTTTGAAAGTTACATTAGGTTTTTTTACTTAAACCTAGGTCATGAAATTTTAATACTGTCATACAGCCGTGAATGTTGTCATAAGGAAATATTACCGTTTCATATTTATTTATCTACCTACAAAATCTTTCAAACTTCCACTTTAACACATCAATTTAATACTCCCTTATGTTAACAGGTTTACTTGACTTCATTAATATATTTAAATTAGAGAAAAGAAACAAATAATTTAATTAGAAAAGTAGGTTTGATGAGTTCATTGATAATAACTGAGAACATCTGGATAAATAACATTTTTGTTTATATTTGTAGAACTTGCAACTTACTCTTTATATTATTTAAAAGGGTCCTTAAACATGGTGGCTACAGACAGGGAAAACCTGGAAAAGTCAGCGAATTTTTGGATGGCAGGGAAAACAGGGAAATGTCAGGGAATTTAATTAACAATAAGGAAAAGTCAGGGAATTAAAAAAATTATGTCTAAAATATCCCATTAATTTCACAACTTAACACTAAAACTTAAGTTAATAATACCTAAATAAAATAACATTTTAATCTTTAAAATAACTGATAAAATTGTTTATGTTTAATAGATACAAACTTTTTTTTAATATATGATCAATAATAACAAAAGTCATCATCCACCATTAAAACTGGAAAAAAGTAGTCAGGGAAAATTGAAAAATGTTGCCTGGAAAAGTCAGGGAATTTTGTAAAATATGTCTTGTAGCCACCCTGTTAAATTAAACACAAAACAAGTTTTCAACATTAGGCTAGTATTTTAGCTTTGAGATAAATCCTTATTTTATACTCGTATGCTGTTTCCCTTAAACATCTTTTGCAAATCATGACTTATGACCTTTAGATTTTTTTTTGTCCTCGCACCATCCAGCTTCACCCCTAAAATCTGATATTTATGAGGGTGCAACTAGCCAAGGTCGACCTTTAAGGATTGCTTGCCAACATCTAGCGCTAGAATTATTGACATTTTAACAAGAGGTCATATGAAATGGCCGTTGTTAAACCGAGTAGAGTAAGGTTGTGTTATTCCAAACCCGGCTCCTCGCCAGCTTGTCATAGCTCTGTTGGACTGTGAAAATACTTGTTTATTACTGTATTGGTAATATCCTGTACAAATGAGAGGAGCTATACTCACGGTAGGAATTACTCTCTGAAAGGTCTTTTTTCCTACCAATACCCTACTATATAATAGATTTCTGGTAGGAAAAAAGGCCTTTCAGAAAACAATTCCTACGGTGAATGGACATGCAGTTTTGTATTTAGGCTGGAACGTCTTTGCGGTACTTATTTTCGAACTGGAACGGCGTTCCCCCGCTTTTTCTAGTATTTGAATGGTTCGAATGCGTTCACAAAATATAAAAAAAATTGAATATATGTGCTAGAAAATAATGTAAATAAATAATATCTATTCTCCTTAGTTATCTGTAGTAAATGGAGCTTCTTAGTGAAAGTTCTCAGTCACAACTCACATAGCGCTAGGTTAGGGCCGGGCTATAATGTTTAATGTGTGATGTGTTCAATCAGGCCTTGCTGAGCAATACGAATGTTTACCTGTGCGAATGTTCTTAGAAATTTGTGGTCCTCCTGTTGGCGCTGCGGGACACTTTACCACTCAATCACAAGAATCTTTCAAGAAGAACACTTGGCGATAGATTATGCGGAGGGTAGGGTTATCTCTGCAGGTCTCGCAATGTACAGTAAATAAGAGGGTGAGGATGGGGGTGGGTGACTTCGTTTTTTCTCAGTTGTGTAGCGAATTACTTTCAAGCGACATCAACATATTTCTTGGGCTTTTGTCTTGTGTTTGCGCTTCAAAAATGAGGGCTAAATGAAAACAAACGTGCATGGACGCGTTTGTTACTCAAAATAAGAAACAATTAGCACACGCCGAAGAAAAGAAAAGTGTGGCATTATGTTAGTGAACCCGACGTGAATGGGACAATGAGAGAAGTGACTCCAAAAGAAGATAATTGAACTAGCAACAACACTAGCGATAATGTTCTCAAGTCCGAATGGCCTGAAATTTGGACTTGCTATGTGGGCTGAGAAGAAAAAAAACCTTCCCATGGATTGTATGTAATTCTGGTAAAATTGGGTGTTCAACTTGTTCAAGCGTGACCATTGAAATCGCAAGGACTGAAAGTTTACAAGGAATGGAGTTCGGTGTCAATTTTGTAGCATTCGTGCAGTGCAACTTACATCATTGAGCAATAAACTATTTGAGCATTCAAAGTCCCAGTCGCTGAAAACATTATACAATGAACTAAATCACAATTGTGTGAGAAAAAAAATAATTGTAGACCGTTTAAATGAAACTCAAGTTGAGGTAACAAACAAGGTTTTTAGAACTGTATATTTTATTGCTAAACATTATAGACCATATTCTAATCATGCTGAACTGTCTCATTTTCAACAATTAAATGGTGCCGTGATCTCGCCTGGTTTGCGATAGAGATTTAGCGCTACAAACATAATTGACCACGTTGCGCGAGAAACAAAGTCTAGAGCCTGTAAATGCCTAATTGAAATAAATAGAAAGTATATGTGATAACGGACGAGTCTACAAATGTCAGTACGAACACTACTTTGATAGTGTATTTAAAATGTGAAACAAATATGTCCCCTGATTCACTTTTTTTTAAAAAGATTTGATCGAATTGCTTGATAAAACAGCGAAACCAATTACCGATCACTTACTAGCATGCCTCATCAGTTATGGATTCGACCGTACATATCTTCAGAACAATCTAGTTTCTTTTACATGTGATTGTGCTAGGGTGATACTGGGAAGAAAATTAGGTGTTGCACAACGGCTACAACAAATGTACCCTTCTATTGTCGTGTGGAATTGCCTTAATCATCGATTAAAATTGTCAGTTGGAGACGCAATTTCTCAAGTAAGGTGGGTGCTCGTGTTATAGCCATGTTCCTGATATGGCCAACCCCCTATTATGAGTTAGCTAACCAAACAATCCGCTAGATGGCATCGGCATCCAGTGAGGGGCCTCCTAGTATGTCACGTGATCATTTCCCACCCAGCTAGGTTGAGCAATGTGTCATCAATTACCTGTTTTGTGTTTTTCGTGGAACCTCTTCTTGTTTTTTTTCTGTTAAGTCTCCTTTGTTTTACGCATTTTTTTCAAATACCTTTTTCATGAAAACCATCGTACTATATTCAGTTTTAAATGTTCTTTCGATTGGTGTTGTTGATGGCGTATCTTTTACGAATTGTTCATAATCAAACGATTTTCGTGAAAGCTGACCTGCTCCTCATATGGCCAGCCAGATGGCCATATCAAGTTCAGTTCACATTTATTTTTTCTCCTGACAAAACTACTCAATAAAAACTTTTTTTTTTGTTTCACATATAAAATAATGTCTGATAACGTGAAGAAGAGGGGGTTACGGACTGAATTGTATGGATTAAAGTGTAAATGCCAATTGTTTAGACAAAAAGGATTATTTACTATCATGTTTATTCATTTAAAACCTTTACAAGGACAGTATGTAGAAAGTGGCTCATTATATCTTGTTACATTTCAACCCTGCTTCTTTGTTCATTAGGATCGGTAATTCCCAATGTCTTCAGACTCTACAACTATTCGCGATTGCCCTTTGTGATACGCAGACCAGTAACCAATGATGATGGCCTGGAATAGGCCTAATATATGCTGGCATTTTGTTCCTTGCCCACTAGTTTCCAACGCAGTTTTGTTTCGACAACAGTCGCTCCCCAAATCAAAATACGAGTGCGACCAGTGAGAAGCCTCCCAATGAATGGTGTCTGCACCTAACGGGACTTCAACAAGACCTTTACGATCGTCACACTCTACACCTGCCTCTCATAACTCTCGTAGACAGGAAAAGAAAATTTAACCGGAAATGTTGATGGATGTCAACGTCTCAAGACCCCCCAAACCCTAAAAAAGTGGTCTTTGCAATTACGTATGTCTGTGTGTCTATTTAAACTTAAAATTAAGAGTAGTTTAATAAAGGGCGAAAAGAGAAAAAAAATCGATTTTTCTCAAAATCGACTCTAACGATTTTGATTAAAATTCGTATTTAGGTGTTGATTAAGGCCGGGAACACACGAGCGTTGTATTAACGGACGTTGTGGTGTCCGTTGAAACGTCCGTTATTGAATTAAATGCAGCACAACGCTCTTGACGGACGAGACATGCTACAACGTACGTTGAACAGTGGCACAGGAAGTTGTAGCATATTATGTGACAATGTTGATCCAGACACACGACCGTCAATTTGACGTCCGTTGAGACCATTTTGAGAGGCAATATTTTTGAAGTAGATTATTATAATGGATATAGAACATTTGATATCAGAGATTGAAAAACGTCCTGTTTTGTGGGATGTAACTAGCAACGAGTATAAAGACCGTAATAAAAAAAAGAAGAGTGGTCGAATGTTTCCGAAGTAGTAACCAAAGATTTCAAGGATAAAACTGAAACGGAAAGAAAAGTAATTGGTAAGTAAAAAATAATATGAAAGTAGGCTTGTGTATTTTATAAAACTATTTATAATTGTTTTAATTATGACATTTATTACAAAGTGTTTCAGTTATTACAATGGTTACAAAGGGTTTTAATTATTCAAATGATTACAAAGATATAATTTATTTTCGTTTTGCCATGGTACTTGCCCAATATCAATAACAAAATATTTGGTTAGGGCATCTCTAAATATGTTTGCAGACCTATTAACATGTAGATGATCATCCATGACCTCAATTACATCCATTCCATTCACTGTTAAGGTATCCTCGAAGCTGTATCCATCACGTTCACGTACAAAATTGTGCAGCACACAACAGCATTTCACAATATCCACGGCAAGTTAAATACCCACGTCAATAGGCCTATGGAATATTCGCCACTTATTGGTCAAGATTCCAAAAGAGCACTCCACATATCTCCTAGCTCGTGACAGCCTGTAGTTAAATATCCGTTTCTCCCTTTGTAGATATTTACCCGCATAACGTCTAAGCATGTTCGATGACAGCCCAAAAGCTTCGTCACCTATGAATACATAAGGCAAGGGTCTAGAAACTCCTGATATCACACTTGGTGTTGGAATATCAATAGATTTGTTTTGCAATCCCTGCCATAAGGAGGAGTTTCTAAAGATAGTGGAATCCGAGTCTTTTCCAAAAGATCCAACGTCAACGTATGTGAAGCGGTAGTTAGAATCTACAACTGCCAGTAAAACCACAGAGAAATAATGTTTGTAGTTAAAATATAAGGACGCACTTCCTCCAGGTTTGATAACTCTAACGTGTTTGCCATCAATGGCCCCTAGGCAATGTGGAAAATTTGCTTTCTGTTGAAAACCATCTGCTATATCTTTTCACTTTTCTTTACTAGGTATTGGTATGCATTCCTCATGCAATACTTCCCAAATTTGTTTACAAACAGTCTGTATAATTTTGCTAAGAGTGGATCGTCCTATTCGATATTGATAGTGGTTTTAATTTGATTGAGAGGGAGAATTATTCAATTAATGTGTGCGTAAGTACACATGGTGAGATCCTACCTGCTGCTGAAGATCCGGTGAAGCAATAACCCAAGTAGGCCTACCTGGGGTTGTGAAGGGATGATCTCGGTGCTTCGGATCAGACGCACATTTACGCAAGTTAAGATGAGAGTTGGATTATTTAAATTAGCGAAAGAGAGTGCAAACCACTAAGAGAAACAGAGGAGTTGAGCCACTGTTGTGACGCACGTCCACCTTTGAGGAAAACACTTTGCGAACTAACAGGAAACGCACGTAAAAATACGAGAGCAATTGTGCCACCCTTACAAAACATAATTAATGAAAGAAAAGGCGGTTAACAGAAAAATGTGATAATTACATAAATTAATATTGAATGAATATAAGAAATATTTAACTAAGTAAATAATAATGAAATTGATATTAAAATAATAAAATATAAATAAATAAATACTAAACAGATAGTGTAAATCACTAAGGTTGTTTGTGCTGCCAAAATATCTGAAACCAATGAAAATATAAATAAAATATTGATAAAATGATTACTGGGTCTAGTAAGCAAACCATTTATCCAAAAGAATAAATAAATATTGTTAATTACTACATAAGCCACATAAAAAAACATTCTACGTTATAAAATGACCTAACATAACCAAACTTAACATTATCTTTTGGCTCCACTAATTTATTAAGAAAAATATTGTTTATCTCATTAAAATATTTTTTTTTAAATAATTTGTTTTTATAGTTGACCTTGCTTATTAATAATTAGAGATAACTTTGTTTTATTTATTCAACCATTCTTTTATTGTTTTAGTGCAAGAAGTCGTCAACAAGTGGAGAGCTGTTCGGGACAATTATGTCCGTAGTAAAAACAAAAACAAAATGACAATATAAAATCTGGTTATGCTTCAAAAAAATGTAACAAAATATGTCTATGGGTAACAATTAGCATTTTTAAATAAATGCCCAGAACCTCGACCCACTGCTAGCAGTATTCAAGTGGAAATAGAGGAAACAACAAACCTTGAGGCCCAACTTACAGGCACTGTGGACGTAGAGTACAATAAGATCAAACATGATAATGTAAGCTCTGACAAACAAAATGTTACCAATTTTAAATGTCCACCACAAAAAAAGAAATTTGATTTGGAAGAAAAATTTGCTTCTTTCATTGATTCACGACAAGGAAGTTCAAATGATGATTATGATGACGAGTATTTATCATTTTACAAGTCAACACTGCCGATAGTAAAAACCTTCACAATGGATGAAAAAAATGCATTTCAGAATTAAAGTTATGGAACTATTACAACTTATTAAACGATCTAAACCAACCATTGTCCCTAGTATTTCTTCTGTTGCAACGCCATATTATCCCCATCACGCACCAAGAGGCCATCAACAACAGCAAACAGCCACAGTATATAAATCAACATCGCTCAGCAACAACATTAATGTCATACTTCAACCAGTTTTCTCCTGTTGGTGATAATCCGCTATTAAGTGCGTCAACGAACCTCACTGATTCCTCAATGGACTCATTTAATGATTATTAATCTAATACTATTTAAAACATAATAATAAACACTAAATAAGGAATGTTTATGCTTATTTTTTTATTAATAAATTAGTCAGAAAAATAAGTATAAACTAAATTAAATGTTTCTTTATTTTATTTCTAATAATAGAGAAGTTCCTCAAAGTATGTGTATAAATTGATTATGTATTTATATAATTTCCTAATGTGTGTGTGTGTGTGTGTGTTTCCACACCCTCAATGGGACAGAACCTAGTGGAGCCAAGTTTTGATTATTAGTCACAATAAGGTCCTACGTACCTCAAAGTAACAGCAAACATCTCTTCCACTGGTATCGCAAGTCTCATATTAGTATTCTGATGCGTAGTCCTTTGTTTTATTTTGCCAAACAATTTATCAACGGATGATTAGGACATACGAAAATAATTGAAAAACTTTTCATCATCATCCCTAAGACGCCCATATGGTGTGTAAAATGCACCTTGTAATAGTCTTTCACTGTTTATGGGATGCACCCAAAATTTTCTTTGCTTCCTTTTTTTTTACGCATTCTGAATGCAGCATAAACGATAACCGCGGCTTCAACATCGTCCATTTTTCTTTTCTTTTGTTTTTTTTGGCGTAAACTAACGTTCTGTGTGACCAAGGTAATAACGTCAGTCAAAAATAACGTCCGTTGATACAACGCTCGTGTGTTCCCGGCCTAAGATTATAAATAATCTGGCTATTTTCATTTTACCATGAAAATGACTTTTAGGGTACTTTACAGAAGCAGAAATTTCCGTATATCTGCAACTATTTGAGATACTAAATAAATTATCATTGCAAAATTGTAGTACTATTAAAAATAAAAAAACTTATATATGAGATATATTTTTATAAAGCCAACAGTTTCTGAGATATTGGCAAATATATTAATACAATTTTGTGAGCTTTAGTTGTAAAGAGATACTACTTGAGTTTTAACGCAATAATTCTCCAATGCCATAGAGTAATTAAATATGAGTAAGTCTCTAAAGTTTATGTTGTTTTAGCTTAAACCTCTTAGGATAAATGTTTGTACAACAATGGTCTATCTTAATTTTAGACTCAATAGTCAATATTAACATTTTTTATTGGTCAAAATTTATAAATAAGTAATTTAATAGCCATGCGATGGCATGAAGATTAGCAACACTAATAAAATGTCGACAATTTTAACCAGAAGTTGAAATTTGAATACTAAGTGTTGACCCTTGTGGACCAAACATTGAGCTTTTTTTTATCGGTCCAAACATACAAATGAGGACATTAATTCTTTAAAAACAAAATTATAAAATTTAACACAGGGACAAAAAAAAAGTTTTACATAAGTATAGTGCAATTTATGCTTGGGGTTGCTAGTGTATGTTATTTCGTTTTACATATATTACGAGTTTTGAGTAAATATCTCCATTTTCAAACAATAGAGCGAGAAAGTCCGTGCGGAGTTTCGTATCATTTATTTTAATCCCTATATAGCTCTACAACAATAAACCATCGAGTACACTATAAAAAAAATGTCCATCGAAACCTTTACTAATATATTAAAAAGTTACAAACAAAAATTACGTATTTTAATTAGCTAATTTAAAAAAAAATCTTCTGGCCCTTTCAACTATACATCTTGGAAAATTTGTTAAATTATGTAATTATGATCATTGTAAAAAAATTATAATAGATTAAATAAATTATTTATTAAATCGATAATAAATAATGTAGATTCTTTAAATGCATTTTTTATTATTATTTGTAACACGAAAGTCATACATACAAATAAATAAGGTTTCTCTCTTCCTCACTCTCGTACCAAATATAGTCTTTGAGGAAGGTTTGCGACAACTCTCACGTTACTAACATCA
>CABFOV010002457.1:66200-79636 GCA_902141375.1 Timema poppense
GGGTGAGTTTTTACTCGCAATATGTTGATAACTCTACACCAAGTTTTTTCTCTCTCTTGAGTTAGATAGTTTAAGTCTCTTATAGCCGAGTCTTGCATGAGATCGTGCAGCTCACAGTACTAATAATAAAGTAGAATCTCGATTAAGCATTATAAGGTGGAAGGGTGATAATCCCGGTTAATTCATTAAATTCACCACAATTTTGAATTTATTAAAAACTCGACTCTTTTTTTATACTTTACTTTTGCTCATTTGTTTGAGTAAAACAAATATCAGTTTGGAATACCGGAGTTAATTAGCACATTTCTAAAACTGCATATAAATTTCTGTATCTTTCGTAACTCTACAGAAATTTTGTTATAATTTCCGGACACTCCTCATCATGAGTAAGGCCCACCACGGTTAATCGAGAGTCCACACTGTCTTCCCTGTGACTGAAAAGAGTCCCGTGGAGTGGTACAGTTAGTTTGTTCGCAGAGTGTGGTGAAGAGTATATTTGGAGATGTGAATGATTGTCCCTTGTGGTTAGGTGAAGTATGTGTGTGTTTGTTTGTTTGTTTGTTTCATCTCTTACCGGCGGGTGCGGGCGGGGTGTGTGTGTTATTGTGTGGTATAGCCGGAGGTTTCCTGCCGACAGTGGACAGTTTGGATGTGTATCTCTCCTGAGTCACCGGCCTCGGTTGCTCGGCGAGTAATTCTGGAGTGTCGTACCATGTGCCAAACAAAACACACTCGTCTAGCTTAGATGGGGTTGAGTACCATGTAAGGTACAGGTAGGAGTGAGCGTGTGAACATTTTATTACACAAATCTACCTAAAAGAATGTTATCTTGTATTGATATTTTGGTCGACGTCACTTTTAAAGAGGTAAGCTTATATCAACAAAAGTTTCCCCGCAGATGGTTCGTCTTTAGTAGAATTCTGATAGGAAGAAACGTTTAGAAAATATAAACATTATTTTTTGAGGTCAAGATTGATACTATCTTATTATATTAATAGTGTTATTTTATAGGTATCGACAGTACCTATCGGGTGACCTGGCGGTCTAGGGGAAAGATGTCAGACTTCTGTGTTAGGGGTCCGGGGTTCAATCCTCTGTCCCGGCACGGATTAATCTGATTACCAAACCCTTCCTTCACCTCTGACAAGACATCTTGTGAATGTGGGGAATGCCAGGTCTCCACCGTGGTTCGGATTCCACGTTAAACTGTAGGTCCTTCATTTCATCTCACAAACACCATACCATTACACATTAGCGTAAGTGCGTATAACCCGAACGGGTAGTAAGACGCGGTGCCAATAATAATAATAATAATAATAATAATAATAATAATTATAATAATAATAATAACAGTACCTATCAGAAGTGACAGTTGCAGAACCCTTGAACTAACGTATGAATACGTGACCACAGATCTAGTGATTCTTATTCTTACTATGAACTTTGGACTTTACATTAAGTCGCACCCGGTTATCGGATACGTGAACTCAATATTGTCTTACATTTATGGTTCTATAAAAGGTCACAGACTTGAATATATCTTTCTTTTTATTTATCCTTAACCTCATCGATGGGCACGTGGGCTAAGGCATCAACTTACCCTGGTATGGTTTGCCATTCGCTGTGATGTCGGGGTTTGACTCCCAAATGGGTGTACCAATGATGCTCTTTCCTAAATATCTTCCCACTCTTTTTCCCTACACACGAATTAGGGTGCATTTTTTTTATCAATTTTACCTTATTAACCCCTACCCCATAAGTGTAGATATGCGGTTAGCCCGGACGGGTAAATAAGGCATTGCGCATACACATAACTTACCTTTCTTAATCTATATTGGTGGAAAATAGATCTTTGTAGACAATCCACTTTGAAACAAAAAACAAACACAATGCGCCTTACGACAAGAGGGCACGATTTGTTGTTATTATTATTATTAGCACCGCGTCTTACTACCCGTTCGGGCTATACGCACTTACGCTAATGTGTAATGGTAGGGTGATTGTGAGATGAAATGGAGGGCCTACAGTTTAACATGGAATCCGATCCACGGTGGAGACCTGGCATTCCCCATTCAGAGGTGGATTTGTTGTTAACGAATGAGCAATAATATTATTTGTGTAATTTTAATTCTGAAAAGGCTTAAAAGGGTTTAATTTGTTTGATACCAGTGT
This sequence comes from Timema poppense, assembly GCA_902141375.1. Taxonomy (NCBI): domain Eukaryota; kingdom Metazoa; phylum Arthropoda; class Insecta; order Phasmatodea; family Timematidae; genus Timema; species Timema poppense. The sequence goes on from CABFOV010002457.1 coordinate 68,373, forward strand.
GTATCCTTGGCATATGCTTTGATCTCATCAAGTCCATCAACACCAACAGACAAGAATTGTCCTGCAGATTATATTTATTTGCTCCTGAGATACTTTGACTCGAATTCCAGCGGAGTTAAATATATAGGATCCTTGATAGCATACAGAATCCTAAATCTTTGATTGGTTGATTCAGCCCGAACAAAAATACATCTTTGTCAGAGGCATTTGACCAGAAGGTCTGACTGACGAGCCAAGGGTACCATGTTCATTTCCCGTTATGACCGAAAAACTAATCATTTGTGTAATTAAGGCTTCTCCTTTACACAGTGATTAATTGACTGTCAAGAATTTGGGTGTTGAGTCTATTCTAAAGGGCTGCATCAAATTACGTCCCAAGTATCACCTTTTGACCGGGCTGCGTCCCAAAGAGGAAAGATATACAATTTTACTACCACTTCAGTTGCGTCTGAAAGAGTTAAGTCTAAAAAATACAATAATACTGAAATAATGAACAAAAGTATGTTCAGAATAATACATTAAATTATATTCAGTCAATTATAAAGTCAAATGTTAAATAAAAACAAAGCCTAGCCTAACATGATATAATTAATCTAGCCTAGACTAACGAACAAACAGCAGATAGATTTCAAATAGATATTGAATGTTTGTCATATTCTTATTCTTATTATTACATTACCCGCCTCAGTGGCGTAGTTGGCTAACGCGCTAGTCGTGTTGAGCTCGACTGCCGAGGACGGGGAGATCGAGGTTAGAATCTCGGTCGGGTGAACAGGGGGTGGTTTTTCTTAAATGGTTTTCCAATCTCCCTCCACGCAAATGCGGCTTCACTTCCTCTAATTCAACCTTCCCATTTCCTAATCCATTAGAGTAATTAGTACTTAAAGCGTATAACCCGATCGGGTAGTAAGACGTGGTGCTAAATATTATTATAATATTATTATTTTTAAACAACTGAGTATTTATAAAACAGGCATACCAGGACACATAGAAAACTGTCAATGCACAAGCATTTTCCCAGAAGAGCCAATGAATAAGTAGCTATCTAACTAAGCAACATGGTGATACTAGGACACATAAAATAACTTATGCTCCCTGTATGGTGGGCTGCAGCTTGCCCCTTACACCCACTCCCCAGCTTTCACCCTTAATAATCATACACCCCTTATCCACGCTACAACCAGACATCTCTCCATCCCCCCACCCCTCCTTACACTTCCTCCTCCTCCTCGCTACAACCAGACTCTCCCCTGTTGCCAGCCTTCATTAATCGACATGTTAGAACTCGTCATAATTTGCTCACCGGTGAATAACTTATCTCATTCTATCTTCTGAAGAATGTGGGGAAAATATTATCATGTGCCATTGGAATTTAGAAGAAAACTTGAATTTTTTTTACACAAAAGGTGAAATCAACATATAACAATTGACAAGACTTTATTAGTTTTTATTCAAAAATTTCATCTTCCATCACTCATGTTGTTGTTAAGCCTAAGGTATTTCAAAACCAAAGGGTAAATCTACAAACGGTAGTTGGAAATAGAGCTTCTAACAATTTTAAAATATAGTTCAGTGCAATACATTCATAAAAAAAAGTAAAAATCAAGAGCTACAACCTTTGATAACAAGCTCAACACCAGAACTCATTTAACTAGAATTAGCAATGCAATTCTCCTTCTTTTAACCTTCTCACCGACGCCTAACCCAACGTTTCAACCCAAAACGTTAATTTAATCATCCCCACCCCATACTTGTCTAGGAAATGAAGGTTTTTCCATTCCTATTCCAGGCAAATGCTGGTACACTCCAACCATCTAATACAGCTTAACCTACAGCTCTCAGCCAATTCAACACAACAACCAAACCCATAATGTAGAATTACCCTTTCCAATCCTCTCTCTTTCACCCATCCTTCTACCACCCCTTTATCCCAACCACCCTCAGCTCCACCACACCACTCCGATGTATGTTTTTATATTATACACCCTTCCACCTCACTACCCTTACAAGGTTAACTTACAAATAACATCTCTTCTCCTAAGTTGAAAATACACTGTCAACCGAGAGACGATATTGTCCGCCCCAACATAACGTTATACATATTTATAAATATAATGACTTCAAGGATAACGTTGCAAGCCGCCCTTCGAACCTTGAGATAACCACAAACTTAAGAGTGTGATCATATTAACTGCGATGTTGACTGTACAAGTCAAAAACCTTACAATCTTCATAAACATTTCAGCTGAAATTAACGCCCTTCAATCTTCTATTAACCTATACATATTTAGGGCTTTGAGGTGAACACAAAATATAAACATTTTATATTATGTGGCAGCCCACATTCAACCGTTTAACAATTAATCCTTACTCATTGAGGAAGTAATCTAAAACTTTTGATTACTAACAAATATATCGATGCATTTATTATAAATAATAATCGTGTTTACCCGTCGTCTTGAAGGAAGAATGGACTAATGTCAAGTATATAAATTTAATAAATATCTACTTTTAGTGGAAAACCTTTTTCAGACCATATCACTTGATCTTCAGATCTTCATGTATATTTTCTATCCATAGATACTCTCCACCTATCATCTTAGAGGACTAAGGACCTAAAACAAATGTATATTATAGATTTAATGTATAAACCATATGGTATAGAAATAAAAGATGTGATATAAAAAATACCTATCTCTAATTAACTATATTTCACTATCCTCTCCATGACCAACGGTTTTCCGATGTTCTGGCGCTAAACATTTCGACCTCATAACGCTGAATTCCCTCTGTGCAAACTTTAATTCAAATAGCGCTAGCAAATGCTAATAGAGAATGGATACAGCTATTCATTTAATTTATAAACGTTAATATCCTTAGCTCCCTATCTCAGAGGGCTCATTTTTAATCTTCTTGGGGGATTAGCCACCACGCTAACACTTGCGTACATAACGGATTCTCATTAATTGGTCCTTAATCGCTAATACTGTACACGTTTCATCTTCGAAGATAAAACAGATGGATTCACATTCTAACTATGTATGCTCGGAGAAAGGAGCCATCTCATGCCTTGTAACAGGCTCAGGCAGCTTTACGGACCTCGTGATGAGGTCATACACAGCGCATGAGGTATGCTTGTCTAAATAGACTCTTAAATGCCTTTGAAAATATTCACCATCTCTCTCGATTCCTTTCTTGCCAACTTTCACTTTCATCATACTTGCTAGATATTTAACCATTTGACACTTATCAGAGCTGAGGAACATACAATGAACTGTTCATATCATGTATCATACAATATTTAATCATTATTCACACATTATGCTTAAAAACAATACTTACATTATATTTGATAGTTGGTCAATGAGATGATTAATAATTTAACAACATTTTAGCATAGCTATACACTATACCCAAACAAGGAAATTAGCTCATTGATCTGAAATCTGCATCCTACTGAGATGTATCCCTAACCATATATAATACTTACTTTATGATTGAAAATACTCATACTTTAACAGAATTTGATCACTATAACTTTGACCATAGCATTGTATGTACATTTCACCGTCCCTCCCTCTAACATTTGGGAAAAAAACCCTTGAAAGTGGTTTTTGTAAAACTAAATGATCCTATCAGACAGCTCCTTAACGGGTATGATTCCTCTTAGGCAATTCAGTGGTAAGTCCTCATCCTCTTTTCAAAGAAACAAGCTTGGGAATATATTTCTACAGACTAATGGGTTTCTCCTCAAATGGTAACGGTAGGTGCTCCATTGCTACATGCTTGACTTTCTCTTGAGACGATTTAATGTACTGTCATGTTAAAACTGATATTTGGAGCTCCAACAAGAGGACACCGAGGCTTCTTTCCAAATTATAAGCGTTACTCTTGTCTAATTGGTTAATTAAATTTCATTTCCACGCCTACAAAAATGTGCATAGATGAGCTTGACCATTTCAAGTCTAGCCATGTCAAGCCTATTCATCTCAAGTTTATCTATCACGAGTCTATCCTTCTCAAAACTGTACATCCCTTGTCCGGCCATCTCAAGTCTGACCATCTCAAGTCTACCCTCAAGGGTCCGTCAAACACAAATCTGACCCTCACAAGTATGGTTATCTAAAGTCTTATCATCTTAAGTGTGACCCTACCAAGTCTGATCATCACAATTCAGTATTATTATTTGCCTATATATCTCAAGTCTGTACATCACAAATCCGTAAATTTCATGTTTGTACATCTCAAGTCTGTACATATCAAGTCTTTTCATGTCAAGTCTGTACATATAAAGTATTTTCATGTCAAGTCTGTACATATCAAGTCTCATCATCCCAAGTCCTGCAATCTCAAGTATAATTTTAGTTTGACTAAATTCTAGTCTGACCCTCTCAAGTCGGATAATCTCAAGTATAACATCCACAAATCTAGTATAGCCTATAAGATTCTAATCCAGGGTAAACGAGTCATACCTTGTTTGATTTTACTATAGTTAAACTTATAAAATGTCACGTTAGTGGGACAGAGAATGCAAGGTTCTATAAAATAATGGCTGTAATCATACGTCATACCTTTATTGATTCCATCATGGTGAAACCTTTGTTATATCAAACAAGCGAGAAAGATTATATATAATCATAACTCAATGAATAGAACTATTCGTCATACCATGATTAACCCTAGATTCCCTCTATTGCCAGCCTTTATCTTCATGTGTTCAAGCCTATCATTTTTAATATGACGGAATTCAATGTATTGCACGCTTCAGCCTTAGGGAATTCAAACATAGGGGTGTAATGTAATTAGGGTTGCAATACAAGGGGTAATGTATATATATATATTTTCAAGTCCATCCGTCTAAAGTTTGGTCATATCATGTTCACCCATCTCTAGTCCCACTAGCTTAAGCCTGAGCCATATTAAGAATGGTAATCCCATGTCTGGCCATCTTCAGTCTAGCCATCTTAAGTCTATCCATCTCAAATCTGGCCATTTCACGTATGCCCATCACAAGTCTGACCCCACAAATCTTGTGTAAACCATAAGCTATTAACTAAGGGTAGACAAGAAACTATTCAAGGTGAGAATTATACCCCGTTTTGGTGAAACTTATAATCTATCAACCTAATGAGAATATAATAAAATTTCATGGTTATAACTATCAATGATTGCAGTCATGTGTCTTACATTGATTTATCCCATAGTTATGAAACCTATAAGATTGTAGAAGAGGACGCATCATCAAAGTTCTAAGTATAGCCATTCGTTATACCTTGGTTCATTTAACTATGGTGAAACTTATAGAATATGAAATTGGTTGAGTAAATCAAACTATCATAGACTTGAGGTAAGAGATATACCACCATCATCGTTGGAGAGGTGGTTAAAATAACAGCTACAACTATTAATGACTGCGAGCATAAGTCATACCATGATTGATTTTTACCATGATGAACCTTATAAGTTATTAAATCAATGAGAAAGAAGATACTCTAACTATCAATGACCAATATTGATCTAGCGATACGATTCTTTAGAGATGAATATTGTTTACAATTTATTCTTCAATTTTTTTATTTAAAAAACCTATTATAGCTACAACCAAAGTAAAACTTAAATACTAATTAATATAAATTTTAAACTGACAATAAATAAACATAGAACTTGATAGATGTATACAGGTAAATTATACTTAATCATATAACTTATTTGAATTAAAATGTGTCGTAATGAACATTGAACTTGGTAACGGTTTTTATACACAAATAAATTATACTAAATAATTTTAAGATTAGAAGTAATAAATAACTGTTTTAAGCAAATAAAAATGCTTAAACCTAATGATGATCCTAATTTTATACAGTAAACTTATTAAAATATATTCGTGTTTACTCTTCTCACTTAACAAATTGGCTCAAAGTCGCTTCAAGATTGAGAGTGAAAGAGGGGTCTATTATGCCTGATGGGATACTTCGAACGAATTGGTTGATCGGTTACGTCTCTTGTACACTTCATTCAGAGCTGGACATTCCTTGCATCAGAATGAGATAATTTCGATCATTGAAGAATTAAGAGAGGCTGTCATTTATTCCATACCTATTGACCTAATAATCATGTATGTTGAGGAAGAGATCGCACGTGGGCTTCATTGACCTGTTCAACCCACGTTTTGCAAGAAGACATGTTAGTGTGCTAAAATTAAATGAACTGCTTCAGGCTGACCTGTTTGAGATAATACCTTATTCAAGAGTGAACAAAGGATAAAAGTATATTCTTACTCTCATCGATGTTTATTTTAAACATTCTTGAGCTATACCATTAAGACTTAAACTGGAAAGAACGTTATCGTGACCATGTTGCACATCTTCGTCTGGGGATTTCAAATGGTTTTTCCGTAGTTTGTCATCTTCATACAAATAACGAATCAGAATTTTATAATGTAAACTTTAAGGTTATTATGAAAAATAAAAGGATTAACCATTATTTTACACACATCAGTGTTAAAACTAACGTCGTAGAACGATTTAATAGAGCTATAAATAATAAGATGAAGACAAGATTCTTCTCTAAAGGATTGTATCACTGGATTCTTGATTCAATACTCGATGAATATAATCGTACAATTCACTCAATGATCAACATGACGTCAAGGAAATTAGTATTTTCTAAATAGTTTAAGCCCGTTCCAAAATGGTCAAACCAGCAACTACTCTGTTCAAAGTTGATGATATCGTTCGCATTAGCAAGCATAAATATGTTTTAGCTAAGGGATATAAGGTGGAATTTGTCTACAGAATTGTTCCAGATACGCAAGGTTATTGAGACAAATACTATACATTTCTTGCTTGAATATCTAAAGAAAAAATCTATCCTGGGAGGAGTCTACACTGAGGAGTTGAAGAAATCATTGCATCGAGACGTTTAACTTGTTGAAAAAGTCTTAAGATGAAAAGGAAATAAGGCTTTTGTTAATTGTCTCGGATTAGACTCTGTCCATAATTCATGGATTGATGTAGTTAATATCGTATAAATTTATATACTTTTATTGTTGTTAATCTATCCTTTCTTTAAATTTGTCATTAGTCCATTCTTTTTCTAAGCCTTTAATGCAAATAAGTGGGTGGATTCTACACCATTACTTTCTTAAAGGAGGTGTCAGATAATTTAACGTTACAGATTTTAGATGTAGGAAAAAGCCATCGGCATACGCTGTATAAGATTAGAGGGAGAGAGAGAAAAGGGGAAAACCGGTAAAGGAGTACCATATTGACAGGTTCCGACAGAGAGGAATAAAGACAGCAATGGGCGTTACGTATAGGATGGCGTCATGGCAGAAATGTCTTGTTGAAGGCCGTCAGCTTGGTCAGGAGGAGGAAGGAGAGAAGGATGTTGAGGTTTGACAGCTAGGGAAAGTCTGGTTATAGTGAGAATGCTTAAAAGGGTTGACAGGTTGAGTGACAGCTGAGTTGAGTCTGGCTGAAGTGGTAGGAGGGTGGGGGTAGGGGTGACAGCTCGGAGGTTGTTATGTGGGAGGGGGCAAGATGCAGCCCACCTTGCGTGGCCAATGAGGTCTTCTATGTGTCCTAGTATCACCTTGTCTCTTAGTCGGAGAGATACTTATCCATTGACTCATATGGGGAAATGCAGGTCCACTTAAGGTTTTTTATGTGTCTCTGTGTGCATGTTTTATAAATACTTGACTGACTTTTATAATCCTGGCTATTAAGTTAGATTAGTGAGACGTGGCTTCACGCAACTCGGTACCCCTCCCTTGGGGCATACTGGTGGTCGCAGGGTATCTCAATGATCTTAAAAAAACCTGATTCGGTGGCAGCATGGTCTAAGGCGTTATTCTCACTCTATATTAGTCTGCCAAAGTTAGAAAGATCGGGGTTAAATCCTGGTTGGGTATATTGATGAGGGGTTGCTCTAAAAATTTTCCACTATAGCTTCATGCAAATGTGAGTACACTTCTAAACTCAACCCTCCCTACCGCTAACATATTAGTGTAATTAATACATAGCCGTATAACCCTATTAGGTAGTAAGACGCTGTGCTAAAAAAATAAGTCTTAAAAATATTTCCTGAACACAATTCAATTTACCTGGCTCTAAAATTAAGCTAGTTTGTAAGTTTTGTGCAGATATAATCAGTATCCTCAGAGAGTGCACATCTAATACCCTGAATAATAATAATAATAATAATAATAATAAATATATCTGGAATACTAGGAGTTTGTCGTCACGTATAGAGGCAAAAGTGAATAGGAGCTCACATTTTCGACCGCAGGAACTGAATAGTTTTTATAGAGTTGAGTGCCAGAAAAAATAATTATAGAATCACATTAGACGTGCTGTTGTTGACCAAATCTGCCACGCTGCGTGTGTCGTTTGGTTTATTTCCATATTAACTACTATACAAGTACATTGAATATTCAATCTATTATGTGCGGCATACACTTTGCATGTGTCTACTCCGTCTAGTCCCGCGAGTCCCATATTGTACTGGCGTGTCGAGAAAATACCGTCCTACCTCAACCAGTTGTGTATTTACAGAGCCCCCACATTCTTCTAACAGAGGTTCCATCACGTGGAGTGTCGCCAGGGTAAGCAGCGTTAGTTTAAACTGTACCTATGAATTGTTATCAACACTCATTGACCAACAGGTATCAAAGCAAATACATTCCCATAAAAGGTATTTTGAGCAAAGCTATATGTAGGATTGGTCAAAAGGTGGCCGAGTGAAGTATAACATATCACATTTACAGTTTAAATATGCTCTATCTACCCTGAATACACTCCATGATAAAACACCATAGCTCCCTCAAAAAGGATGACCAACATTATTAAAACAAAACAAATACATATAAAAAGCTTTATACCGTCTTTAGCAAAATATAAACACAAGTCAAATTAAAAACAAAATAAAATTAATGAGAAAATCAAACTTTTTAGCGTTTTGGGCACAAGTTAATGTGTATTTCGTGGAAAGGTATTGTTATAATATATCACGTATATATGCTATACATGCTATAAGTATGAAATCCACTGGCTATTTAAATCTCGCCTTTTTCGGTGAAAATGTTTTTGCTAGTTGTAGGATTTGAAGTATTATCTGTAATAATTCCACCACATGCATAAATAATGCGACGTCAACACATGAATAAGAACAAGGATATAAAATCCTGATTATCATTCAAAATGATTCCTTAAAGAGTAGGGGAGGGGGAGGGGAGTCTTACATTATTTATTTATGTTATCTGGTGGATTGTTGTTCTTTTTTCCAACATATTTATGTAACAATGTATATTAGTTCATTTATATTAGATTATGTATTGTACGTACTTAGGTAAAGATAGCATTGGTTATGGATTGCGTTTGTTTGTTTTGGAGAAGGTAATATTTTGTCTCACATATTAAATTTATTAATACCATGATTGGTTTGTGATTGCCATAGTTGAGGATTGTTCAACAAGGAACTATCAAAAAGTAGGCAGCTAGATTATTATTATTATTAGCACCGCGTCTTACTACCCGTTCGGTTTGTACGCACTTACGCTAATGTGTAATGGTAGGGTGATTGTGAGATGAAATGGAGGACCTACAGTTTAACGTGGGATCCGGACCACGGTGGAGGCCTGGCATTCACAAGATGTCTTGTCAGAGGTGAAGGAAGGGTTTGGTAATCATATACATCTGTGCCGGGACCGAGGATTGAACCCTGGCCGCCAGCACAGAAGTTTGACACCTTACCCCTAGACCGCCAGGTCACCGGCAGCTAGATGTTGAACGTTCTAATTTGATATAATTTTGGTGCTAGCTAACCGTGAGAAGAACTGCTCATGCTGCTGGCTCATGCTAACATTTATCTTTCACAAACTTTGTTGATGTCCTAAAAAATACCAACACAACAAGAATGTATTTCTATTTTTAATCTACATCAAAGGGCTGAATAGATATTTATTATAAATCTTTAAATCATACATTGTTCGTAAATATTATTGTATTTTAATATGTATCAGGTGAGAAAAGTATTTGAGTTTTGAAACTATAAATGTTTTATATTTATATATAAATATAATATTTTGATAAATCTTTGATAGTTTCATAAACTAATGATACACAAAATTGTGTTGCTTCTACAAATATATTGATAATAAAACCTTCTAGACACGATCAGATAGAACATTTCATGGAATAATTTATGGTAAAAAAATAGTATCGAACACTATTGGCATAGTGTTATTTAGTTTAGATAAAAACGACATAAAATAAAATAAAAAAATGCTATCTATAAGAAGAAAAAAAGTTGGTATTTTGTACCAAACATAAAAAGAAGTCGGTGCCTGTAACTGCCTGGTATCCCTTGACATGTCACAGAAGTTTTGTCAAGAGTACAAAAAAGAAACATCTTATCTATTCTTCAGTTGGTTCGATGCTGTCTGACCTGGGAGGGTTGGTTGAAATCAAGGTCATCGAAATAATTGTATATTGAACTTGTGTTGCCTAAATTATAGGAATAAGGGCAGTGATATTTTAAAATAGAATTGAAAGCCTACAAAATTAGTTTGTTATATTTGAACTAACTGTTGTTTAATACTGTATTATAAGTTACATAATTATTGTATCACAGTGGTGGCTTGCGGTTTGTTGCCAGAGCAAGCCAGGCTTTGTTGGGTCTGTACTACTAAGTTGTTACCTGACATTTTGAATCAAAATCATACACACATTCGCTCTCTACATTATTGTATGTGTTTTTGGCAAAATAGATAATGAGTGGAGGGGGACAGAGGAGGAACAATTTACTTGTACAATCCTGGTTTTCTTGGTAACAACACCCAAACTGATATTGTGCTGTAACGCTATCCAATGTCAACAGGGGGAGATGAATACTTACGTTTATTTATTACTTATAAACTGATTTATGCTAATTAAGGTACACTCAATATTTAGTTACCATAAATTAATATACAATAATCTAAAAGTAGATACAATTTATTAAAGTAGATATAAAAGTTGAACTTTTATAGGAAACAAGGTAATGTTACTAGTGTGTATCCATGTGATGTATTGATCCAAATAAATCAGACGATAGCTATACGTCTCAGATTTTGATAGAGTCGTGTTAATGCTGGTTACGTTTTTTTTCACACCAGAAATAGCCACGTGTAAAAGTGATATTTTGTTTACCTGAACATAATTTGTTTTGTTTAGTACTATGTTTGGAAACCAGGAAATATTTTTCCTTGGAGTAATAAAAAAAAA
>CABFOV010002458.1:0-17229 GCA_902141375.1 Timema poppense
ATCTTAGCTAAGGTACCAGTTGCTCATGCGCAGTATTTCCACGGGTAGAGGAACAGAATATTGCACGGACATCTTAGCTAAGCTATTAGTTGATACGTGGGACTATTCGGAAAGACTGGATTTGAGAATAAATACGCCCAGTGTGGACTTTTTCTCGTAGATCTCAGAAGACTGTCCCAAAAGCTGTATAACTAATTAGGTAAACAATGTTAGTATTGACTCTTTCTGGTGTTCATGTATTTGATTAATAATTACCCTAAGTTAGAGCAACCAGAGATAAGCTTCCTGACCTAGATTAGTAGAGGTCTCAACTATAAATAGTATCACTTTGTTAGTGTATGGTTGTAGCCTTGAATTTTTGTGGGGCTCTGATATTGTTATTGGCGTGAAGTTAATGAGTTATTTGAAGTCTTTTGATATGAGATATGTATCTGTGTACTGAGAAGTAGTTCAAAAAAATTCGAAAAGAATAACGTTAAGGTACTTTGATATTTTATTCATCCATTTTCTTTGTTCACTCCATTAATTTTATTTATAACTCTCTGATTCTCGCTATATTCTTTTATTTACAATTTTTTTTCATTTTATGTTTGTTTGTACCTTTGGTTCTAAGGTTTTTAGATAGTCTTCACACGAGCTTAAAATTAAATATTTTATTCGTGTCTCTGTCAATAATTATAATTTTGTGTCAAGGTTATTTAAAATCATAAGATAAATTAATAATATTAATTGCGTACAACCCGAACGGGTAGTAAGACACGGTGCTTATAATAATATTAATAATTCAAGTATCAATTCATTATTGTAGTTCTGTGAATAGTTTTTGAAACACTTTATAGGACAAATATTTTACAAGAATAACCCTTAGATAATGAAATAATACATATAAACGCTGAGTTTTGTAAATAATAACCATCAAATAAATAAAATAGGAATACAGAAGAAAATAATATATATCAAATGATTGTAAAAATTAAAGAAACTTGCAAATAATAGTTTGCAATAGAGCTAAGAATTTTTTAAGGGCGTTTAATAAAGGAATAAATACTACTTATTCCAGTAAATTAGATGAGAATTAAATTAACATAATTACCTAAATTAACCGATTGGTCATGAGAATTGTGTTGTATATTTTAAGTGATTATGTGTTATCTATTTTAAAAAATACCAACTATTTCAAACGCAATTTACAGTACGTACTTTATTTAAACATGAACTAAGTATAAATAATGATTTGGTAATAATAGTTTAAAATATGTTATCGTAGCTTCTAAATAAAATTTGTAAATATATTTTAGACTAATAAAGGCAATTTTTCAAAAACTGATCTGGAGATTGACCAATTAAAATACTGTACACATCTACTAGGCTAAAATAACACACCGAATATATATATTTATTGGGCAGGTTTGTAGATTAAATATTTAGTTTTTGGACGTTGGCTTTACTTTGAAATAATGTATCCAAAAGATATAATCACTTAGCTGTTGTTTAATTGTATAGGGTTTTGAAACCACCAAAATATATCATTTATATCATAACATATTTATTCTAATATCTCTACTAAAATCTGTTGAAAGCACGTAGGCTGTTAGGTAAGAAAATAAAATAAAACAAAACTCATATGACATAATATGAATATATCTCATTTAAAAACAATCCTCATCCCTTTCCATACACCGACGTCCATATAATCACATTCAGCGCGTTATTATTTAGCCATAAATTTAATTACACGAGGGCAAGGCTGGCCGTGTAACATAGGTACGGTCATAATACAGAGAAATAACATTTCCCCCTTCTCCCCAATCCTTTCTCCGAAACAGTTCAAAGCCATTCAACTGAATGCGCTCCTGGCGGAGCTTAGACCAATGAGCCTTGGCGGGACTACGGACTCGACTACACAACCGTAGAACAAAGAGCGAGGGAGTTGGAGAGAGTATCGAAGCTCTACGTGAACTCTCGAAGTTTGTAGAGAATATCAATGCGAGTTTTAAAAATCCAGAAATAGGAATTCCCATTTAGATAATGATAAAAATAATTTTTTACTTGGGGCATTGATAGAATTGTACTTTATTCTGTTATTTTATAGGTATAGATACTATATAAAAGTAATAGATCTAGATAACGTGACATGACGTATGGGTATGCGAACCGTGAAAGTAGATCTATTTAATTTTATAACAGTCATAATAGGTCTAAACAGTTTGAAAATTGGAATGTGACTTTATGTAGGTTTTAAAAAAATAGTCCTATTTGAAAGGTTTATTGTTTTTAATATAATAGCTTTGAGTATTGATAGTCAAAATAGATCAATTTATAGTTAAAGATACCAGTAATACTCTGGGAATTGACAATATAAGCTGACTTTTATGCCAAAAAAATAAATTATTTTTAGAATAATTATAAAATGAATAATTTACCTACATTTTCAATTTTCTCAATCAATAATATACAGATATATATATCTGCCAAATAATCATTATATTATGCATAGGCCAATAAAAGGCCTATTATACTTATTATTGACTGTAAAAGTCAATTTTAAAAATTTCTTGAGAATCTAGCCACTATTTACTTTTAAAAACAATTTTTCAAGGGGAATGAAGAGCTACTTGAATGAAAAAGTAGTGGCTTCAGTCTATAAAATTGAGATTAACGGCCGTATGGCTCATTGTGCTGACCATATGACACCCTCTATCCACAGAAGTTGGCCCTATCTTCGCCATCAGACTGTGGCCACTCGGTCAGTATGGCTCGATTGCAGCCTTACACAATGGAGTTATATTTTTGTCAAGGGGAACTAAAAGCCCAATTTTATATTTATTAATAATATAAGATAGTTGTTTAAATTTAGAGGAATTTTTTTAGCTTTTGTTATATAAATTTTAGGCAAATTTTTAGACTTATAACCAATAATGTATATTTAAAAATTTAAACCTTACAGCAACATAAAGTAAAGGGTAGATTCTACTTATAGAATAATTGAGGGACTACATAGTAGAGAATTGACTTTCGAAAACTGAGCCTCCAAATCAATAAAGTTATTGGTGGTTCGACGTAATGTAAGAAGGTATATAATATACATAGAGAAATTGAATAATGACTACTATATCAAATATTTCCCTAGCTCAAAAATAAATTAAAAACCATTATAAATTTATGAAAGCTTTGATAAAAATAAAACTATAATATACATTCATACAATTCATGCAGGGTTTGTATTTTAAGAATTCTTTCTTAAACTTCCCCACACTCTAAAATGCTAAGGTTTTGATTGGGCACTATGGAGTATGGCCATCTTTATGAAAAATATCAGACACTTGAAAAATTACGGATGGTGGATTCAATAGGCTGGATGCAACGGATAAATGGAGAGCTCAATTAAGATGAAAATTGGTGTCTGGGAAGTTTGTTCTCGGTAAGATGTATTTTACAGAACAAATTACGTACGAACACGTGGGATTGCTGACTTAACGAGTGGTTTGAATTTATGCCTATTTGAGACAGGCCTAATACTTTGTAAAAGTAATTAAATATAACTTGGTATCGATAGCTATGTGAACAATTCTGATATTTTAATTAATCCCCATATCTGTCAAATAATTTAGGGCCGTACGCAATCGTCTTGCACCGAACGCATTGGTTATTTGATTAATCAGACTTACAGCCCTTTATCTTGGAGGTGTTGCTTATTTTGGATGTGTATACAAATATTGGTATAAAAGAGTGAAGTGAGCGAGGGTTAGGAAAAAATAAAGACAAGTTAGTGGTGGTGTTTGCAATAAGCACCGATTATAAACAGGAACAACTTTTTTTAATCATGAGTTTTGAGACGTAAGAAACAACAATAGTTGTCATCGGGGAAATTGACCGTTCATCATCTTCTAAGTAAATAGAACTAGTAACTATATAAAATTATCCCAGAGGTTTGGAATAAAGGGTACTTTTGGTCACAAAAATTTAATAAACGTCGTGAAATATAGACGCACTGCAAAAAATATTTAGGAAAGACCTAATGTATTTTAAAGCAGGCTTACCGAACAAAATTACCACACCGTCGTTCTAGTGTTAAATTAAGACGCATATTAAATGCGTTAATTTTACTGATTATAAAAACATGCACTCATGGTCACGTGGTATACGGTATGAATCTCACAAGAGACTTGATTAATGTTAAATCATAGTTAGAATAACAGTCCTGTACACTTAAGTTTAGTTTTCCCGTTTTGATTAATGTCACCATGTCTATCCAATCCTTTCAGCAAAATACTTTAAGTGCATTTATTTTTAAATACCCTCATCTTATATAAAGACATTAAAAACCTAGATATCAAATCAAACGTTCTTAAAAATAAAAGTTCATAGGTTATATATGTTCTTATTTTAAAATATATGGTGGTTTTAAATTTTTTAAATGTTTTTTGTACTGGGCTTAAATAGCATCAAGGCTAGGATGAGCGGTAGGCAGTCAGTCGTAGTGGCTAGAACTAAGGCTTTTTAAAGTTTTTTATCCGTGAAAGAGCTTTTCCTATTTCCCTTACACTCTTCCGGTAGTTATTTTTCCCCAGCCTCCTTGCCTCGCCCACTTTACCCCTCACCCACCCTCTTTGTATCGTATCGTATATCAAACTGGAGGGCGCGCGGCATTCATAACTATAAAATGGATTATTATCTAAAGTGTGGGAATTTTAACTTTCTCGCTAGCTTACAGATAGAGAAAGTATTGTTATCGTAACAAAAATTGAAGATTTCGATGAATCTTGACGTTTCATAAACCCCCCAAATCCATAAAAGTGGTTTTTGACTTTCCGTCTGTCTGTCTGTATTTACTGATCAGGTTAAAACTTTTTATCTAGGGTTTTCATAGGGGTGCCCCGAAGGGATTTGGAATTGGATATCTAAACTGTCGCAATGTGGTATTTACAGCACGTACCTGCGATCTGCGATTTAAATATTTTATAATTTAAATCCTTTTTACATGTTATTTATATTATTTTTATTTAGAAATTACAGAATTTTTTTTGTTTAATAGTCTAAAAAGATACATGCTTGAAAGTTGTATTCACTTTATATATTACATAGTGAATTTGCTATATTGGCACACGCAGGTCTTAGCCCGAATCGACATGTGATATCTCTGTGCAATAAAAGCAAAAACAAACACTAATTATCAGGCTTCAAACTCATATTGTGCCCGGGAGTTGCTGAATTCTTACTGACACAAATAAAACTTATTCTAGAAAAATAACATAAAAACAATATAATTTACAAATGAAGCATATTGCTCTTATTCTCGCAACTACAGTGCGAGATTTTTTCCTTTAATTATTGCGAGGGCTGTAAACAAGCAAACTGAGTGTTCTTCACCTTAGCCTGCTTGCACGTGTACGGAAGTAAGACAGCAACAGTACAGTTAGACTAAATAAAATTGACGCAACCTAAGTTTAAATGCACTAGAAATCAATTCAATAAAAAGGTATCATTACAAACCCTAAAATTGAGGGTAGTTTAATGAAGGGCAAAATGAGATAAAGTCGGTTTTCTCAAAATCGGCTCTAACGATTCTAATTAAATTTCATTTCTAAGCATTTATAAATATTCAAAACAAAATGGCTTCTCTCAATATTTCGGGTAAATGACTTTAAGGGCTTTGGTTTGATGCGTATATTTTTTATAACATCTCCTAAACTATTTGAGAAATGAAATTACTTACCGTTACAAATATGTAGGTGTCTTTATAATAAAAATATTTTATAAGAAGCATATTTTTATAAAACCAATAGCTTTCAAGCTATACATACATATATATTTAAATTTTAGAACACAATAGGTAAAAGTATTGTGACCGCAAAAGAAGATCTAACCTGAAATGTTGATGGATTTCGACGTCTAAGGACCCCCCAAAATCTAAAAAGTTGTATTTGCAATGACGTCTGTTTGTGTATCTGTTTAAACTTAAAATTAAGAGTAGTTTAAGAAAGGATGAAAAGAGAAAAATCAATTTTCTCAAAATCGACTATAACGATTTTTATTAAAATTGCTATTTAGGTGTTGATTAAGATGATAAATACACTGCCTATTTTCATTTTACCATGAAAATGAATTTTAGGGTACTTTACAGAAGCATAAACTTCCGTATCTCCGCAACTATTTGAGATACTAAATAACTTATCATTGCAAAATTGTGGTACCATTAAAAATAAAAAACTTTTATATCAAAATATAGTTTTATAAACCCAACAGTTTCTGAGATATTGGCAAATATATTAATACAATTTTGTGAGCTATAGTTGTAAAGAGATACTACTTATGTTTTAACGCAATAAATATCTAATGCTATAGAGTAATTAAATATAAGTAAGTTTCTAAAAGCTTATGTTGTTTTTCCTTAAACCATTTAGGAGAAATGTTTATACAACAATGATCTATATCCATTTTAGACTCAATAGTCAATATTTACATTTTTTATTGGTCAACATTTATAAATGAGGAATTTAATAGCAATGCGATGGCATGAAGATTTGCCACACCTAATAAAATGATCTAATAAAATGTCGAAAATTTAACTGGAAGTAGAAATTTCAATACGAAGTATTTTTGGACCCAACATTTATCTTTTTTATCGGTCCAATTATACAAATTAAGAGAAGACATTAATTCTATAAAAACAAAATTTAAAATTTAAAACCGGGACTAAAAACTAAAGTTGTACATAAGTATAGTGCCATTTATTCTTGGGTTTGCTACTCTATATTATTAATTCGTTTAACATATATTACGAGTTTTGATTAAATATCTCCATTTTCAAACAATAGAGCGAGAGAGTCCGTGTAGAGTTCCATACCATTTAATTTTTAAATTATGATCATTTTAAAGATTTATTAAATTTAATTACAAATATTTGATTTCGGTGATTTATTTATTTATTCAAGTATGTCAAAAACTTAATATTTTAACTAAATAAAACTGTACTCACGCACAAAACTAAGTTATATAATATATATATATATAAAATACAATATAATATTATATATATAATACAATATAATATAATATATATAATACAATATAATATTACATATAATAAAATAAAATATTATATATAATACAATATAATATATTATATATAATCCAATATAATATTATGCATTTTGCTTGGTTTATATGTACATAAATATATATTTATGTATGTATATATATATATATGTAATTATAGAAATATTGCATATGTATAAATGTAAGCATATATACGTATTTATGTACATATATATACTTATATATATATATATATAAACAAATGTATATATATACGTATATATGTATATCTATTAAATTGTTCACACGTTTTCAAACTAATCGTTTATTATGAGAAAATAGTGCCAAATAGTACGTGATAGAATACGTAATGGCCTGTTGATGAATCATGAGTTAATTTTAAATTAATACTATCAAGTTTAACCTTTATTTGTTATAATTTTTAATTGGAAATGTAATTATTACTCTAAGTAGATTATAGATTATTATATTTTAAATCCCAATTAAAAAACTTCCCTACTCATTTCAATGGCTGACGGGTCTAAGGTATAACTCTTGACATCAGTGTTCAAATTCTAGTCGAGTCTGCATAATCTGTTTTTTTATAAAACTATTGCCCACTCTCCTTCCACGCAATTTCGGATGACTTATCATTATTATTATTATTTCTTTCTCATCCCTACTCCATAGGAGTAAATATCAGTATATGCGCCTAACATGAACAGAGTAGTAAAATGTGGTGATAGAAAAATGAATTTTGAAAATAAAAACGTTTGGGTGCATCCCCTGCATAGAAGGTTTCATTTTAAAGAATGTATAAATAAATAGATAGATGTACAGATAATGTTATCAAAAGGAACCACATTATATCTTAGATTTATTAATGTTAGATATATTGGAACTTGTAGTTTATTTAAATCTATTATTTTATAATTTTGGCATGTCGAGTATGACAAGGCATGTTAATGTAAACCATTTAATTTCAACTATATATCAAAGATTTAATAATTGAGCAATAGGCCCTTCATCGCCACAACATACTATTCGTATATCTCAGTGAATTTAATGTGACACAGGTCATAAAATAATTCATTATTTAGATCTTGTTAATGTTTTTGAAATGAAGGACTAAGACGTCATCAATTTTGAAACATACACTTTAAATAAGCTGTTTTTGAACGCCCGACTTTCAGTTTAACATTAACAGAATAAGTTCAGCCAGTTTTAAATTTTGGTAACAGAGTCTTCGAAGTATATAATAGGTAAATAATAATTACAGTCAGGGTCTGGTTTTCATAGCAAGCCCATTATTTGAAAATGGTAAGCTCTTGGTTGCCACAGCGGCAAAAATAAAAATATTACAATTATTTTATTTTATAGTCGTAGTCCGTTTAGTTGATGGCTTAAAGATAATAATTATATCCATATCCATATAATCTATAGTGTAGTATTATTCGATACTTTTGCTAACATTTTCATTAATATATAAAATAAAACATATTTCTATAATACCAAATTTCATTGACATTCAATCAATTTTGGTGCTCGAATGTGGGTTTCCCACAAAAATCGTGGTTTATAAAAGCACCATGGGAGAAGGAAGCATCGAAATGTTGAGGTTAAAGTCGAAGGTCAGACCTCTTTTGCTTCGACTTCAACGCCTAAAATGTATTTAAGATATTTCATACATTTCGAGTAAAGTAGAGACAAATTCGATATATCATAAAAATAATTGAAATATTTTACTTAGTATATCATATTTCATCATAATAATTTCTAAGAACATTTACTGAGCAGTATTTTAGTTGTATCTAGTGAGTAAATGACATCCATAACGTCAGCATGGATCAAATAAGTTATGTCAGTATAAAATAATAAAGTGTCTCTTGTTTTTTATTACTAGCCTATACGCATATTCTGGATAGTTAAAGGATAGGTTACACGGAGCCTCATCGCTCCGGCGTGGACGAATCGTTGAGAGAGCATTGCTCCGCACTTTTGCGGTGCGGTGCGGTGCGGTGCGGTCCGTGTGCCGCCCACCACCGGAAATAAATGTTTGGGATCTTCCGAACTTTGTTTTCATACTTACCAATAATGACTGTAAAGATGGCCAAAACGGCGATTTTAAAATATTGGTGATCACAGTGACCATGATTTTAAAAGAGCGGTGATTTATACAAGTGATTTCCAGTCACTGTGTCAGAACTTGTAAAACCAGACATTTCTTTCTCAGCCGTTGCACGTGTGACGCTGTAGCCATTGTTCCCAACATTACGTACAAGATATACAAAATTGTATACAATATTCCATTCGGCTCTCTGGCTATAAAATGCGGTGCGGGTCGGCTCCGTGTAGCCATAGCTTTGATGTGGAAATAACAACGTTATATTGTACTTCGACGTCAACTTTGCTGAGTTTGCTTCGCTTCGACTTCACTTCACATTTAAAAAGTTTATTTGGCAAAACCATAAAAAGCATTATGTTAAACGGTTTAAAGGGGGAGTGTTGGAAACACGAGCTAAGTACAGTATATTTTGCAGTTTTTATATCAAAACGTTTTTTGGTCAAAAGAAATCATACAATTCTCCAATCGATGCATAGAATTTATTTTTCTAAATATGGTGAAATCAACAGTGGTTGAATATCAGTCAAGGATGTCCTGGAATTTAATGACAAAGTTTTCTCCGCATTTAAGAAGGTTGGTCATATATAGCCGCTACGATCATGACAACAATTTATTGATATCAACTTGTGAATAAAATTAAACTCTATATTTCTCCTGAATAAATATTTTATTAATTTTGGGCAATAAAAGTTTTGTTATAAAAGCTGCAGAAAACTACCTTTAACTCACAGTCCCTACTCTCCCACGCCATAGTTTTATAAAGTAGAAAACAGAAAACCACAGCAAGATACGACACCTGGTTTGAACAGTTGTGTCTATGTAATTTAGGTGTTATCCGTAGTAGAATATATGGGCTCTTAAACCACAATATCTTACTCGAATTTCAAAATTAAACCCACAACCTTTGGTCTGATAACGATATCAGTGTAGCTATAAGCAAAATACTTAATTCGTAGTAAAATAAGTGTAGTCTTCTTTCCTAGTCACAAAATAAAGAAATAAACAAAATATATATATATTTTTTTTACACTTCTCTAAAACAATGGCTTGTGGGAATGCGCAGAGAAATTCAAAGGCTCTGTAAAGAGTTGAGTTTAACGAACATGGCTCTATGGGCCGTTGTAGTAGTTTTAGACACGAATTATGTTCTGTTGCATGAGTTGCGTTATGTAACACACATTTTGTGGTGTTACAACCAACATTCACAAATCACTGGAAGTCAGACTTAAAATGAAAAATCTTCTATTGTATTGGTACTTTGCGGTTGAGTAATAATATTATTAATATTTTGCTTAGTCTACTTTTAGATGCCGGTATATTCCAGTTTTGAAAACAATGTCCTGATCATGTTTTATATTACCTCAGTCCTAATATTCTAGGAAACAAGACAAAATTCGATCTTGAGATTGAAACATATAAATAGACGTTATACACTAAAATGTTCTTAAAAGTGTCCACAATGACAACAATAAAAAGTCCCCACGAACCCGACAAGAGGCAAACTCATGGCAGTTACCAAAATAAGAAGCATTTTTTAAAAACATGTTTGGTAATATATACGGCAGAGAATTCCATAAGTTCTTTTAACGTTTAGTACTAATTTAAGAGAGAAATGTCAATATTTTTTAGAATCCAGCTAATCAATCCAAACTGTTGGTCGAAAATAGAAAAATATAAAGAATTTCGCAATTTTTAGTCATTTTAAAATATGTTTGATGTCACTGAAAGTGGTTAAGACTGTACAAAGATTAAATTTTAGTTCTCAACTGGTAAACATATTTGTTATAGTGAAACGACGAGCAATCACAAATATTTGATACAAACGATTAATGTAATTCGTAGCACTTTAACAGATGGCCGACACTTCAACTAGTAAAGCAAAAGGTAAAACTTACGTGAGCCAAATCCATTTTAGAATCTAGGATGATTTTACAATATTCAGTATACACTATAGGCTCAACATAATAGATATCATTATTAGAATTAAATTTTTAAAGAGTATTTAAAATATATTTACTCTGGGCACATACTCTGTGTCTTTAATCAAGTAGTACACTGACATTTGTAACTCGAAAGCTCATTGCTGCACTTAAAAAGTAAACTACCAACTCTATTTTGAACAAATTCTACCTAATCTACCTCACCACACCCTATCCCTATTTAAACAAGTTCTATCCAATTCACCTCACCATATCCTATCCCTATCTTGAACAAGTTATATCCAGTTTACCTCACCACAGCCTATCCCTATCTTTAATCAATTCTATCCAGTCCCTCCTCGATACATAATAGCCCTATTTTGAATTAATTTTATCCAGTCTACCTCACAATATCCTATCTCTATCTTGAACATATTCTATCTAATCTACCTCACCACACCCTATCCCTATCAATTCTATCCAGTCCCTCCTCGATAAACCATTTCCCTGTCTTGAATTAATTCTATCCAGTCTACCTCATCACATCCTATCTCTATCTTGAACAAGTTCTATCTAATTTACCTCACCACACCCTATCCCTATCATCCAGTTACTGCTCAATACACCCTATCCCTATCTTGAATTAATTATATTCCGTCTTCCTCATAAAACCCTATTATTTCAGGTCCATTTTAATGTAATCCTTCCATTTGCGTCTAGGTCGTCCCCTGATAAGTCAAATATGTTTTCAATTATTAATAGGAGAACAAAGTTTTAATACATTTTGTAGCAACCATCGTAATTTTAATATTTGATAGATAAAGGGTTTTCAATTCGAATACATATTATTTAGGGAAGTTATACGAAAATAGCTTATAAATTTAAGTAAATGAATACAAGAAACGTTTAAGAAAGGTTATGAGATTTTTTTAAATTAATGTTATTGATGATTCTATTTTGATGCGTATTTCGATATTCATAACTTTGCTAAGCAATTAGTAGAGTAGAAATAAGCAATAAGACACCTAAACGTGGGACTAACTACCACAAAATATTTATTGACTTCTTGTGTATTAAGACATATCAATGTGTAGATCTGATCGCAAAAAAATAGTATGGAAGAATTACCACACAAGCACTAAATAACGTTTAAATAGCATTATGTATCTCCAACAATTTTTAATTAAAATGAATTTTTTTTTTAATCGGTAAATATGTCATTCCAACATATAAACTATATGTAACACTAAATAGCCCCTTCATTCTCATAATATTTTTCTTCAGAAACCATGCCATCTTTCCCGCAACAGCACTTGTATAGTAATGCATATGGGAGTTCATATCGGTGGCACGTAAAATTAATAATACAACATGGTTGATCAACTGTAATTTTGCAGGTACAATGTATCACACTCAACAGTAAATCTGGTGCAAGTTTCATGCCTGTCATAGCTAGCTAAAATTCTTCATTTACCTCCTGCCATCCCCTCAGCATAGGCTCAAGAGCAGTCGTGTCAAGATTTTTCAAAGTGATAAACTGCAAATGCACTCGCAATAGATGGAATTTTCCTGAATTTTCTGTTGGAGGCAAACGGGAAATGTCCAATTCCTTCTATGTATAAGCTATTTTATTCGTGTAGTTGCCATAACGTTGCATATTCATGCTGCATGACGTGCTACTATTTCCAACATAAAGTGATACTAGAACTTTACAACCAATGTCTACCAATTCTTCCCTACTCACATTTTCTTCCGATCCAAATATGGAAACCCAATTACATTACGTTTACGATTTGATAATATGTCGAAACGCAGAAGATTTACTTCTGCTAAATAAAGCAATAGTGGTGTCACACCCTGTTAACACGTGAGTGAAAAGTAGAGTTATACAACCTTCTTCCCCTCTTGATTCTTGCATGGCTTGACTATCATGTACGCTATCGCTATGTGTGGCAGTCTGAATTGAAATATTGTTACAAGAATGGTATATTAGTAAGATTAATATATAAGTATCATCTGCAATTAAAGTGAAATATTGTTCCTCTACCATGTTTAAAGCTGCTTTCACAATTAGCGTGTTTGCATCGGCTTTTGCTTGAATTACAGAATGCCGTATATGTTGAAAGTAATTTTCAAGCATATTGATAAAGCGATGTTTGTTTTTGCTATTTGAAAGAAACCTTACTTTCTTGATAATCACCAGTGAGCTTTCATAAAAAAAAATTACAGTAACCGATGTTTGCTTCACTCTTAATCTGTGCTATATATCATTTGTACTAGCTGTTAGATAGCCATTAATTACTATACTAACTCTTACATACTGCTTTTGGACATACGATTCGTACTGTCTTATCATATCACCTAATGTTCCAGATTTAGACCACAGTAATTTGTGAACTAATCCTCCACCATCATCTTCATTAGGTAGTATCTTCTAGTCTTGTCTGTCTGTGGTAGTCCAAAATCATCTTATTAGTTATTTCTTCTTTGAATGAATCATGATGTTCCCAAACCACTCTTGCAGTTTTTTCTATAAGTAACGAGTACTGTAAGGCTCGGTTCCCTCTAGTAGAAAACCACGCATCTTTTCCACTAGGTCATGGCCTGCTGTTGGCTCATCGCTGTTTTCTTGTAACCACTCACATGTTTTTAAATAAGCTTTGTGGCTAGCTGCGTCAATAGGACGGCGGATTAATGTAGAGTAGTTTGTCTCTCTTTATGTCCTTACCTCAGAGGAATGATATCTCCTTTTCTAAAATTAATAATACAAACTTGATAGTAACTTGCTTCTGCAGCAAGCAAATCAATGATAGAAATGACCTGGCATGTACATTTACTGCCCACAGTTCACTCCTAGAGTTGCATGCTTTAATAATGGTCTCTCGAAACTGTAAAGTACGCACAGGAAGGACTGATAAATTTTTCCGCCTCTCGCTCTTGTGATGTCTTCAATTTCAAATCATTTTTAGTTTTAAGTGGATTTACATATACACGTCAACATTAAATGTGTACTATGACTGGATGAGTAGGCATAGGATTCAAGAGTTAATGGATTTTATAACCTCGATGTTTGCTGGTGTCGATGATTTCCAATAAATCTTTAGTAGTAAGTGTCACACAAGTAGTATTCTCACCGAGGACGTTGAAGCACCGAAAAGCATTTTCGTCATTCATTTTGAAGATGACTCTTTCAT
Organism: Timema poppense; assembly: GCA_902141375.1. Classification (NCBI taxonomy): domain Eukaryota; kingdom Metazoa; phylum Arthropoda; class Insecta; order Phasmatodea; family Timematidae; genus Timema; species Timema poppense. Next base: position 14,277 of record CABFOV010002458.1, read on the forward strand.
ATCGGTCAGATATAAATAACACCCACTTGAAACAAAAAACAAAGAAAAAATATAATGCACTTTGTATAAGATAATCGAAAATACATACTTATGTAAATATCTTCTTTTTGCATAATATTATTAGTGTATATATTTAATTTGTTAGATGTGTGTATTTGGCTTTCAGTTTTCCACCTTATTATCCAGCCCGACTCTACTAAATAGTTATCTCTAATTATTAACTGTGATGAAATAGTAATTCTGATCCAGCTTCAATAAACTCTTATTACGAAGTAAGGACTTATGGATCGGGACTACATGTACACATCAAACTGTCACATTGGAATCTATCTCTTACGGAATATGAACTAAGTACTAAACGCAACGGAGTTTATGAACTAGGTTCAATAAAGTGCATAGAATGGTCATTTTCTTGTGAAATAATCCCTATACTATAAAACCACATGGCTGACTCACTCACTCATTCTCTGACATTAATGTTCACCCATTTTCAGATGAGCTAGAAACTTGAAATTTGGCAAACTTATATCTTCTAGCCTGTAACCGACGGATAGTTTCTAAAAAGTTAAAAATGTTAATTTTTAACTACCGAAAAGAATTCAAAATGGTGGAGCAGCTTTAAAGTCGGTGCAGACTTATCTTTGGAGGCCTCTGGTGGCTAAACCTATCAATACACGGATTGCAACATAGCTAGATTTTTTATTTTAGGTAAATTTTGCACATTTTCCACACATTTTTAAATTTTCTGACTCACTTATGAGAAAGATAAAATCACAAAATTGTAAAAATAAATTAACGTTTAAAGTTCAAAACAACGCTGGGATTATATTAGCTTACACTCACTGGGGGTTCGGTGGCGGAGCCCACAACTAGCAAAGCAAGTGTGTGTATGTATATAATTCTATCACCACGTCTTACTACAAGGTTCAGGCTATATGCAAATATGATGGCTACTCTAATGTGGTAGGGATGAATTAAGAAGCATTATAAAGGTAGTCCACCTGAATTGGCGTGGAAGAAGAGTGGACAGGGAGTAAAGAAAAACCACCCACATTAGATCTGACCAGGATTCGATCACTGATCTCCCCGTTATTAGCATATGACGTAATAACTACTCTAATCACTTATTCATCGTATTTTCTCACCATATAAATAGAAAAAATATCTGCATTGCTGGGCACGGGGTCTCAATTTCAAGCTCGCATAGTCGAGACTTGTCACTGATGGAAAGGTTGGGGTTTGAATTCGAGCCCAGTGTACAGAGAATGTTTAATCATATAATGGTTTTACACAACTCCTTCACTCATATGTAGATGTGGGTACATTTCCTATTAATTTTACTTTCGTCATTCCTAACCTCCTATCTTTATATGTGTACTTCCTAAACGGGTATTATGACACAGTGGGGGGGAGAAAACCTCGCCAAAGAACATGGAAAAAACGCCCACATTAGTGAGTACAAATACAAAACGTTAAGAACATCTAGTTTGGTTTGTTGATGGTGGGGAGTTTGGAGTTCGAATCCCAGCTGGATGTATCGAATGTTCCGGTGTTTTCTAAAATCTTTCCCAACTACTCTAAATGCACATGCATGTGTATATGTAGCCTCTAAGGTTCTACCTTCCTCATCCTTACCTCATTAGTTTACTTAAATGCTGATATCCCAGATGCGTAGCAATACGCTGGAACAAACAAAACACAAACACTCTGGCAACAGCTCATGGCCTCCTTTCTCTTCCTTCAGTTATATAATATATACTTTGTAGCACTTCTAAAGCAAGCTTGTCTTGTCGCTCATGGGAAACCAAGCGTAACTGTGTAATACTGCTTCCTATTTCCTTCCAGAACTGAGGAGCAGTATAACCTACTAATCCCAAGTTAATTCCTTGAGTGGGGCGGGTTATAACCCCTTGGAGATCCCCCACCGAGCTAGTCTGCACACGTCCCCCTACCCCCATTCTTGTATTGTCTCAAACAATCGCACATGTCATTAGAGACTCCGCGGTGCTATTTATCACTCCGCCGAACTCGCCCTTGAGGCTCGCGGGAGAGCTCCGTGGTGGTTAGGAGGGCGGTTGGAAAGAAAGAGGAAAGGAGGGGGGAGGGGGTTGGTTTGCTTTCTCTCTTTGTGTCTCGTCAAGGACGAAAAACACAGGCTAAGCCCATTTATCATTGGAGGAGAGTATAAACCGCCATTGAAATACCGTTTACTAAACCAAACACAAAACGGAAAAGGGATGTTTACTTACATGCCCATTTGCCCTCCAATTGTGGGCATTCTCTTTCTTGCAATAGGTGTTTAATTTAGAAAATACAATCATTCATTCTTATTAAAAAATATCATTCCTGGGGGTAAGTGTCCAGGGTAAGGACGTAGCCAGGGGATGTTTTGGGGATGCAAGACCCCCTTCTCATGAAAGTTTACAATAAAAAATGGATACTTAAATATATAAGGTTTAAACAAAACAAGAGAATTCTAGTATTTAAGCACATTTAAAAAAGTGTGTGATTTTATTCATTATTTAGGCAACAAAGTTGGGTAGATTAAGACAAAATATTAGCAAAGTAAAAAGGATGTATTAGTACATATCTAACTGTGAGGCTGCGTAAATATTTGCGAATAGGAAACAACAAAAACTTTCAACTTGAAACTATTCGAATGGTAGTTGCAAGAACACGTCATAAATGAGTCGCCAAATAGAGCTTGATAAAAGGGTGGGACGGGATAAAGTGATTTGGGTCCAGCTATCAAACCCAAACATCTGACAGTGTATTTTGTCACATTAGAAATACCTTTATTTAAAATGTGTACAATTTTTGAATATGAAGCAAGCGCAAATTTTTTAATCTATAACTTTATTATAGAAAGATGAAATCATCTGTAGACTTATCCATTTTGTATCAGTGGCAACAGACCCTTTTATTTATAGGGGGGGGGGGGGGGGGGGGTTGG